>JAAGVU020000041.1:1895428-1910376 GCA_011763525.2 Mormyrus iriodes
GCATAACGGGTTAGGAAAACACACTTTGTACCCAGGAACAAAATAAAAATAAAAATTTGTTACATAGTGTTATTAATAATATCTGGTAGTAGTTGTTGCATTATACATTTTGTTTTTACTCTGATCAGTTTGATAAGTACAACAGCTTTGGGAGTGTCTGTGTCTCTGTCCGTGTCTCTGTCTGTGTCATTTCTCTTTAGTCAATGTGATTGGGTTTTATACACACTATTATATTGCATGTAACATTAAATGTATGTCTTGTGTATAATAGCTTCTGGAGGAAATCTGGTTTGTAGTTTCTTGCATGCTTGGACATTTGTCTGGAGCTTCTGTTTGCAGATGTCAGGAAATACGGGGGTTGGCGTGTAATAAAACTCCAGTTCACGCTGATCTGCTCCTGGCTTATCTGTGCATGCAGGTGTCAGTACGCGCTAATGACCTGGATTTGGGCTCCTTTGCAGGTTATAAATAACCCTGTTGTGCTATGGGAGCAGTTCTTTAAGCACCTCGTAAAACGCAATGTGCTTCTAACAAACAAAGTGGATCATATCCACACCCTGAATCTGCAGTCGGATGGCCACGCATCTGGAGACTAGAATACTCCGTGGCTCTGTACTTGTTTGTCCAGCTGTTCACAAGTAAAACCGCAGCTTTATGTTAAAAATGTTCGCAATCCTTTCATTTGCTCTGGCCGTCCGCAAACTGACACGCATGGTGAGACCACTTCTATGTTCCCCCACACAGCTGGCAGAGCCCAGGCCTGGAGTCGCCCCAACTATTAATTCTTGTACGTTAAAGTTGGTTGAGAACTCTGTGGTCTCAGGTGTGCCTATGTGAGTGTGGGTGTTTCTATGGACTGGTGTCCAAACAGCAGCCATCTGCTGAGTTACTCCTGCACGGGGCATCATGGGGCCTGCCCTTTCTCATAACACACAGCTATTTTTACTGCCTACATGCTGACCTCGATGCGGAGCTCCACCCTCCGCTTAGTGGGTCAGAGTCGGGTAATTAAATGTGATAAGCACCTCCAAGCTGGGCCAGGCCCGCTACCAGCAGGCAGTGTCCCTCCACTGCTTTGGGTTAACACTGGTTACAGCTCCAGCTTCCCCCTAACCCAAGCTTCCAGTGCGATAGGAGAGGTTACTGCTGGACCACGCTACTGACGTGTCTCATCAGAGGGACTGGAGCCACTGATAATTTTTGATGATTTTTTTTGACCTGTCAAGTCAGCCAAATGAACTAAGCCCAGACAAACCCAAGGCTAGCGTGACTTTTTCCAGTCATACCTGTAAGGTTATCCTGCAGGAGGAAGGTGGGAGGGGGCGTGAGGGCTATTTTAGGATCCCTGGGAAAGAGTTAGCAGGATTCTCGAGAGAGGGTTGGGGGGGGACCTGATGGGGAAAATCAGAAGGACACCATTAAAGGCGTGTTCTGTACTGGTCGTCATGTCATCACTTGGCAACACAAGTTCCACAGGAAGTGGCACCTGTCTTTCATCGACTTCCTGTCCTCTGCTGAAAAGGCTGAAGGTGGTTTGAGCCTCTGCAATACTGGCATTACCTTCCACACGAGCGTGTGCTCGCAAGCGACTGTCAGGAAATCATAGCACCCTCGTGACTTTCGAATAGTTAAAAATCCACTATGATATCAGTTCACTGCTCACCACCATATGAACAAAGAACAGGCATCGCCGGTCTGTCTGTCACCAGGGTGCTGAATTTCAGAGATTCAGAGATTTAAGACTAACCAATATTCCAGATGGCATGGTCAAGCAGCAAGTGAGCAGCCGTATCGGAGGGACTCCGACGTTCCGTATCCCACTGGAAGCTGGGAGTGTTTACATTGGCTACAGCTGACCATCCTTGTTTTTAAATCTAACCTTTGGTGATTCCCTGCTGCATTTGCATAATGCTATAATGTACGGCTAGTTGGTTATAATTGTAGGAAGTGGATGATCTACAGTGCGGTAACCATCGATTTCCACCCCACCCCCACCCTATTCCTTAGGAATAAGGAGCAGACTCTGTACAGAGCTATCAGCAATGGCAACTGCAATGTTTCCCTCAAGGGTGGAGAGCTGAGGATGGAGAGAGTGTGGAATTTGCAAGGCTGCTCACCAAAAGTAACATTTGAATGTTGCAGTTGATGGAGTGAGAGAAAGAGAGAGAAGGAGGAACAGAGAGAAGTGACTCAGGAAAACGGTGGAGTGGTGGAGGGCAGGTGGGAATCCACTTAGCACTGGGCAGCGGGGGAGGAGTGGTACGGGCAGGGGAGGGACGGACGGGGAGATATATACCGGAAGCAGGACAACAGCTGCATGGAGAGCGAGAGGAGCAGCCTCGCGCTGCAAGCCGTCGCGGCCATGGTGACATAGAGTCCATGGCTGCCCACCAGCAAAACTCGGTGCCACTGTCCGCTGCCACCCCCTTCAGGTCCGGCTCTGCGGTCCATTCCTTAGCCGTCGCTGCGTCTACCGCCCCCTTCTGGCGGACATGGCAGGCATGTGGAAATCCACGCGTGGCCCCAGGTGTCCGGAGCTGCGTCTCCTCATCCTGGCACTCTTAGCCTTCTGCCTGCTCTCTGTGGCTCTCCTGGTGTACTATGTCAGCAGCAGGCCCAGAATCAAGCAGGCCCCGTCCCCTTTGCCAGTGTCGGAATGCCAGGTGGCCGCCTTCCCCGCCGGTCTCCCGCGCACCTCGCAGCAGGATCCTGCCGTCCGCCGCAGTGGGGTCGGGGTCCTGGCTCGGCCACGTACGGACCCTGTTGTGCTGATTTTTGTGGACAGCGTCTACTCCCAGCTCGGCCAGGAGATTGTAGCTATTTTAGAGTCCGGCCGCTTCCGACACCGTGTGGAGGCGGCTCCCGGGAAAGGCGCCATGCCCGTGCTGGCGAGCCGTGACCGGGGCCGCTACATCCTCATCATCTTTGAGAACCTCTTCCAATACATCGGCCTGGATGCTTGGAACCGGGAGCTGCTGGACAAGTACTGCGCTAAGTTCGGTGTTGGTGTTGTGGGCTTCCTCCGTGCTGCGGGAAGCTTACCACCTGATTTCCAGCTCCGGGGCTTTCCTCTTGTCCTGCTTTCGGGACGGGGCTTGAGGGACTGCTTCGTCAACCCCACCGCTCCCCTGCTCCGCGTCACCCGGCCCGGCGCCCTGCAGCCAGGCCCTTTGCCCGGGGACGGCTGGATCATCTTCCGCTCCAATCACAGCACGTATGAGCCGGTGTTGCTGGCTCAAGCCGGACTACTGGGCTCTGCCTCCCAGGCTGCACTGCACCCCACGGTGCTGCACGACTTGGGCCTCTATGACGGCGTCCAGAGGGTGCTCTTTGGCAATGGTCTCTCCTTCTGGCTGCACAAGCTGATCCTGGTGGACGCCATCGCCTACCTGACCGGCGGCCGGCTCGATATGCCGCTGGAGCGTTACCTGCTGGTCGACGTGGACGATATCTTCGTTGGGAAAGAAGGAACCCGCATGAAGGTGTCAGATGTTGAGGTGAGTTCCTAAAAAGTGTTTCTCCTATCTGTAACTTGATCTGTCAGTTATTTTAAAAGTGTTCTTGAAGAGAAAGGTCAGGGTATTAAATGTTAGCGTGTTAACAGACTCGACCCAAGTTATTGTTGTGAAATTGTTTGTTAGCCTTATTCTGAAACTTAGCTCCTATAGCTCCCTAAACTTAGCTATTCTGAGCTCCCTATTGTTGTACATGAACACTTAGTTATGCCCTGTCTTTGACACACAGAAGTGCATATACACACACACACGATTATACACCAGTGAGCACGTATAGTATATGCAGTAAGTATACACACAATGACAACATTGCACAAGTCACACAGAAACACACACTCAGAAATGTGCATGGAGCTGCAAAGAAAGGCGCACAGGATACGACTGGCGCATGGTTTACACACATGTACGCAAACATAACGTACAGCAGCACACAGTGGTGCATGTGCACCATAAAAACTAATATCCTCACCAATGCTGACATCATCACCGATGCTAATATCCTCACCAATGCTGACATCATCACCAATGCTGACATCATCACCAATGCTAATATCGTTATAATCAATGTTGATATCGTTACAGTGCTGTTAGCGGTGCTGAATGAGCCAGTCAGTGCTTATGGGCTAATCAGCCCAGGCTCTCCAGTTTGATTCAGTCACGCGATTCACCTGCCTTTTCTTTCACTCTGGGTTCACGTGCAGTTAGAGCACACGCTTGTGACTGTTCTTTTCTGGTTGCTTCTGTTGAATACGACATAGGAAAGAAACTGTCGAAATATTATATTCAATTCAATTCGGTTCAATTCATTTTTATATAGCGCCTTTCACAACAGAGTCACCCCAAAGTGCTTTACATGATATACTGACCTGAGATCAGTTAACGGTGTTCTTTTTCAACATACTGTAGTGTGAATGAGGGAGGTAAAAATTCATAGTAGATATTTCTTTTGCAACCTCATTCCCAGGCCCTGCTCAGCACCCAAAACAAACTACGCAACTTGGTCCCCAATTTCACCTTCAATCTGGGCTTCTCCGGAAAGTTCTACCATACTGGTAAGCTCTGGATCGTATAGGTTGGTGTTCTTCTGCCTGGGTGGCCATGATGTACATTGCACACATTCATACTGAGGTGGTTACTGCACCTTTGTTCATTGGCTGATTCATCAGGTGTGCTTTGGGAGTACCTTAGTGAGCCAGCCCTTTCGCATTGCTCCCATTGGTCCATTAAAACTAGAGGGGCATGCCCTATGACTGGAGGATGGAGTGTGAGCTTGACCTCTGACCTCCAACAGGAACGGAGGAAGAGGACAGAGGAGACGACATGCTCCTAAGGCACAGGCAGGAGTTCTGGTGGTTCCCCCACATGTGGAGCCACATGCAACCACATCTCTTCCACAACGTCAGTGTTTTGGCTGAGCAGATGCACCTCAACAAGCTCTTCGCGCAGGTGACCCCCTCTGGCCCTGTACTCAAGACCACAGCTCGAGGTTTCAGGGTGGGAGGGAAGCAGCGTGTGGCTCAGCGGGCTAGACCTCCGTGCCCCTGATCGAAAGGTCGCCAGTTTGAATCCCATGCTTGGCCACGTAGCCACATCCCTGTTAGGCCCTTGATCCCCCACCACTGAGAATGCTCTCCTGGGGTGCTGGATGAATGGCTGATCCTGTGCTGTACCCAAGCTTAGCTCTTGCCTCTATATGTGTCTACTGGAGATCAAGATGGGATATGAGAGAACTAAAACATTGCAAAGCGCTTGAATTTGTACAAATGACAAATAAAGCACTTATTCCATAAAACACTTTGTAAACTAGGTATGAGGTGTTTTAGGTCATAAACAATAAAGGACCATATTCAGTGGCAGCATTTCCCCTCCCCCAGGAGCATGGGATCCCCACGGACATGGGATATGCCGTGAGCCCACACCACTCCGGCGTCTATCCTGTGCACAGACAGCTGTACGAGGCTTGGAGGGAAGTGTGGGGCATCCGCGTGACCAGCACGGAGGAGTACCCTCACCTGCGGCCCGCGCGCTATCGCCGCGGCTTCATCCATGGCGGTATTAAGGTGCATGTGGCTCGGCAGGGTAGGGCTCTGTGCCTGCGATCAGGAGGTCGCCGGTTCTCGGCAGAATGGTCACAGCACTGTTGGGGCCTTCAGTATGGCCCTTATCCCCCTCCAAAAATGCTCAGGGTGGTGCAGGATAAATGGCTGAATTTGAACCCCAAGTTTTGCTCTCATATATTTTTTTTTTTTGGAATACTTATTTGGAATCCAAAGACATTTTTGGAATCCCTGTGAAAACGGATGATAAACCGTCCTTTTAGGTTTAATTTCGTACAGGATGCAGTAAACAGAGTGACTGTGAAATTGGCGTGATTCATATGTGTGTGACAGCCATGTCTCACGCATGACAGGTGCTGCCCAGACAGACGTGTGGCCTCTTTACTCACACCATCTTCTACAGCGAGTACCCCGGGGGCCCCCAGGAGCTGGACCGGAGCATCCGGGGGGGGGAGCTCTTTCAGACTCTCTTACTCAGCCCTGTGAGTAATGCAGTGTGGCCCTGTCACTGCACATCCCCTACTCATGGCTGCTTACATTACCGTTTACCTCAGCCCTCTCAAATACCTGTGTTTATACTCTAATGCATTTGCCTGGTCTGGCGGCTGTTTCTGCCCTAACAGAGCGCCATCCTCAGTATATGCAGAGGTACTGCCGTTCTTACGTGTGCCTTAACTACAGGTCAGTGTCTTCATGACTCACCTGTCCAACTATGGGAATGACCGGCTGGGCCTTTACACCTTCGAGTCCTTGCTGAAGTTCGTCCAGTGCTGGACCAACCTGCGGCTTCGCACGCTGCCCCCGGTGGGGCTGGCTGAGAAGTACTTCCAGGTCTTTCCCGAGGAGAAAGACCCCTTGTGGCAGGTGAGAGGACAAGCTCTGTAGTCGCAGAGAATTTCTCATTTGTTGAGTAGGAACAGTCCAGGTGCTTTGATGATTATGATTAAGTTTGGATCCCACTCACCTTTTTGCATTTTTTTAATTAAAGCTTGTAAAGTGTATCTATGTATGTATGTATGTTAGGTAGAGCTGTGGTCAATGGGGGCCTGTCTGTCTCCCCCATCCTCAGAACCCCTGTCACGATAAGCGTCACAAAGACATCTGGTCAAAGGAGAAGACCTGCGACCGACTTCCCAAGTTCCTCGTAATTGGTCCACAGAAAACCGGTAAGACCAGAACACCCCCCCACCCCACACACCAATAATGCCAACCCTAACCCCTACCCAGCCCTAACCATAACTGTAAGTAACCAAACAATATGCAAGATTCTTGGCATTTTTAGTTTTTTGATTGCAGTCACAGAATTTTATAAAATCGAGTTTCTCCTTCTGGTGACTGAAAGAATGCCCCCACAGTGTCAAAATGAAAGGCATTTATCACAATGTAATATAACACCCCAGTTAGTGACTCTGCAGAGGTTAGTGAAGCTGCCAGCGGGCTGGACGCAGCAACGCCTGCTGATGCGTATTCGGTGCCCAGTGAAGGATGAAGAACATTCAACCAAATACCAGCTTAATGAGATACTGGCTTCTAGTTGTTCTCCTGTGCCTGTCAAGGTTCAAAGCAGGTACAGGACAGCAAGTTAAAATAAATATAAACATATATATGAATTACTCCGTGCGTAGCCCCGGAAGGGACATGGAGGGAGAAGGAAAAATGAAAAACCCGCACTTTTGCGAGATCTCGCAATGCTTTCCCGTGACCATTAATATCCGCGCCGTGTGAGTTTAAAGTACAAAAGATTTAGTTTATTTAAGTATTAATTTGTATAAACCTGAGTGTGCTGTAAGCATTACACCATGGGGGACAGTGCACACCATGTATCTTTCGTATTATAATAGCATAATAGTGTTTTTATGCGCATGTCTTCATTTAATAATTGCACTGTATCCATTCACCGCCAGTGACTGTAAGCAAGACAGCTGGGCTGGTGAACGTTTAGTGCACACACAAACCCTGAAATACATTACAAACGCTGAAGGATAATACAGCCAGAAAGCTGCATATAAAACTAGGAGTTTGAACTCGAAAGCGCTTTCTGAAATATTTCACTATAGATCCACATTTCCATTCATCTATCACCGAACGCATATACCAGGGAGGCGCCCCCAAAGCGGAGAGCACCTATGGCATCGCGGGAAAATGAGCTTTATTCAGTTTTTCGGGCTGTAACGTCTTTCAGCAAAAGCAAGCAACACCCACTGGTTTTTCAGATTTCTTTACGGGTGAATTTTACTGAATATTTCAGTGTTTGTGTGTGCGCTCCCTGATCACTGAGCCGTCTTGCTTACTGCCACTAGCGGTGAATGGACACAGTGCAATTATTAGTAAATATGCATAAAGCACATAATACGAAAGTTGCACGGCATGCATTGTCCCCCATAGTGTAATGCTTAAAGCACGCTTTACAGGACATGCCTGTTTCACTCAGGTTTATACTTATTAGTACATAAATAAATAGCGTCTTTTGTACTTTAAACGGACGCAGCGCCGGTATTAATGGTAACGGGAAAGTATTGCGATTTTTATTTTTTTTATTTTTATTTTTCCCTCCATGTCCCTTCCAGGTCTCGGTAATACCGGATGTCTGTTTTTAGGAAACGTTATGATTGTGAGTACTGTAGTGTTTTTTGCTCCAGTAGTCGCACCTTCTATAAAATGGAAGCGATTTTGCATCCACCTGCGAATTGACCAATGACAAGACAGGCCCGAGATTCGCTCCGCCCTTTCCAGGCACCACGGCCCTGCATGACTTCCTGAGCCTCCACCCTGCCATCGTGAGCAGCTTCCCCAGCCCGGTCACCTTCGAAGAGGTCCAGTTCTTCAATGGGCCCAACTACCAGCACGGCATCGATTGGTAACAGTACTTAACAGCCAATGGGCAGTTACCTTGAATCGTCACATTATTAATATGTATCTTTTTATTAAACTGCTAACAAGATTCATGATTCAAGATCTTTCTTGCCAGCAAGTAGGCCTACACTGGAAGGCCTACACTGGAAGGCCTACACTGGAATGTAGCTCATTCAGCCACACTTGGTAACCAAGAAACTAAAGATGGCAAAACAATACAAGACAGTGTGAAAGTGAGACAATATGCTGACAAAGAAACAGTGCAGGTGCCATGGATGTGCCACCAGAACTGAAAGATCTCTGCTGCTTCAGCAGGCACTAATTGCACAGATCGCTTAGGTACTAACAAGCTGCAAACTGGCTGACGGCTAGACGGCTGAGGACAGACGGAATGAGCAGGATCGTGTAGCTGCTTCTCCATCTTCTCTGAAGCAGGAGCTCTCCTCACTGACTCATATCTTCTTGTAGGTACATGGATGTCTTCCCACTGCCATCCAATGCCAGCACAGACTTCACGTTTGAGAAGAGTGCCGGCTATTTTGACTCGAGTGTGACGCCACACCGAGCGGCCACGCTGCTGCCCCAAGCTAAGATCCTGGCCCTGCTCACCAACCCCTCCGATCGGGCTTACTCCTGGTACCAGGTGTGTGTCCTCAGCTCACACTTACCCCTTATACAGGCCTCTGGTCCTGCCTCTAGATGAAGAATATGTGAGTTTTTCTTTTAACTCAAAGCACTACTGAACTGTTATGGCGCTTTTCCACTGGCATACGGGAGCCAAGTCGTACCGCAATGAGAGACTAGTTACGGCGCGGTTCCAGCTCGCTTCCCTTTTCCACTGCAGAAGGGTCAGCTCGGTAAAAGCATTGCCCAGTTTGGAGAGTGACAGTGACATAAAGCCGAAGAGACGCTTATATGCTCTCCACTCGGCGTACATCATGATTTACTATCTGCTAATTTTGTTGGATAAATTCGGTTCCAAGTAATCGGGAATGCACCAGTACAAGGCGATGTGCGACACCACTGATACTGGATAATATTCAGAATGTGCCCTTTTTTCCTTCAGATAATCCATGCATATCAACATAGAACATCAGTATCTCCATTCATTTTGACAAATCAGATGGTGGTCACACGACCAGCTGGGTTTGGTCACGCTTTCGATCCTGTAGTAAGCAGAGCCATGTCAGCACGGGTACCGTTTGGATACGGCTCGGTTCTTGGTGGCAGTGGAAAAGGACCATTAGAGATGCCTAAATTAGTTAATTATGGGAATTAATTATTAGTAAATGCATATGGAGAGTGAGAACTAGGATTAGGGACCATATTAAATGGACATTATTTGATTTTTTTCGTTACGTTCAGATTTTCTTTCATTTCTGACAGTCTTTTTATGTACGCACCATTTTGTTTGTTTTTCTTCACCTCCTGTCTGCAGCACCAGAGGGCGCACCGCAACCCTACCGCCCTGAACTATACCTTCCACCAGGTGGCAACAGCAGGCCTGTCTTCATCCCCAGAGCTCCTGGCCCTTCAGAGAAGCAGCCTGACCCCAGGTGCCTATGCCTTTCACCTGGAGCGTTGGCTACGCCACTACCAGGCTGGCCAGGTAACAAGATACCCCCCCACCCCCATCTGCACATACCTAGTGCTTCTGAGCATGTTACCCTGAACTTCATGTACTTCACCCTCAAAGCAAAGATGCGTCATTCTCCACGCATCCAGAACGTCAGATCACACAGTACCATGCTTTGTGTTCCTTCCCCACTCCTGCTCTCCCAAATACCAGCACCATGTTCTGTCTTTTATCCAATGGAACCAGTCCGATGAGCTGGATTACTGTCTCTTGTCCAGATCATGATAGTGGATGGCTCCCTGTTCCGCTCGAACCCGGTTCTAGTGATGGATGGTATCCAGAAGTTCCTGGGGGTCATACCATACTACAATTACACAGAGGTTCTGACGTGAGTTCCTCTCTGTCTCTCTCTGCCAAAGATCCATCATTTGCCAACATTATCCCCTACTGAACATTACAGTAGCGCTCTGTGAAACCAGTCCATCTCCGGTACCTCTTCCAGGTTTGACAGGAATAAAGGGTTCTGGTGCCAGAGGTTGGATGGGGGCCAGACCAAGTGCCTAGGCAAGGGCAAAGGCAGGAAGTACCCAGCGATGGCATCAGAGGTGCCCTTTTGGAGCTCATCACACATGTGCTTTTGTTTACACCAATGGACATAGCAACAGCAGCACTTTATACCAAAAAAGTTATTCTGTTCAATTTGTTGCATTCAGTATAAAGTGTTTATGGTAAAAGAATATCAAGCCTTTCTTAATGAAGTAGGAAGTGAGGAGAACATAACTGTGTGTGTGTGGCTCTTGCTGATTGGACGCTCCCCTGTGTTGCAGACCCTTGCGTTCCTGTCAGAGTACTACCGTGAGCCCAACTTCGACCTCTTCAGGCTGCTGGGCCGCATGGGGCAGATGGCGCCCACCTGGTTGAGGGAGGAGCTTCAGAGCAGCGGCTGGCGTTGAGTTTGTGGATTTTAGGCGGTAGGGCTACCTTGTGTGGAAGGCAGCAAAGTCGTCCATGGCTGCATGGTACTGAGGCCTATGATGAGTAATGGCTTTTCGTAGGCTCAGATGGTGACCTAGACGCAACAGCCATTGGTTAGTCTGCCTCTTTTAACTGGATGCTGCTGGATGATCTTAGTAGACTTTAGTCCCCACTTGCCTAGAAAAGTCAGCCAATTGGAAGAAGCAAGGCCATGACCTTTTCACTTCTGAAGGAGAGGTGTGAAGACTGCATAGTGTCATTGTACATTCAGCAGATCATAAAGTGGAGGTAGTCATCTCTGTTATCAGGGAGTGGGATCTTCGAGCAGGTACATGTATAACCCCAGGTATTGATCACCGAGTCAAGGCACCCTCTATGACAGTGCAGCAAATTCTAGAACTCCATTCGAGGGACGTTTGCATATCTAGAGCCCCAGGCCTTACACACAGTCCTTCCCTGTCACACAGATTTGGATTTGAGGACTGTGAAAATGATTAGATATAGGTGAGCAGAGACAGCCCAAATCTGTCATCCACCCCACAAAACATGTTATCCGTATTTTTTTTCTCTTCCTTTTGTAACTTTAATTGCGACGACAATGTTGTCTGTAATAAATACAAAGAAAGGCTGGAGGGGTGTGGCTTTGTTGATATACGGGTTGATATACAGGTCATGTCATAAGGGACGATACATATAATGTTCTGAAAACTCTTACCCTAGATTTATACAAGGATTCAGTCAAGAATCCAGTTAGGGGCCAGCGCATGTTTTCAAACTTTAAATCAGCCTCTACCGACTCATTTGATCTGGAGAATACAGAAGCCCAGTAAACGGTTTGGTTTCACTAATTTCTGTAGCTGGATGTACCCATTTATGCGTGGTGGCGGCCTTGTTCTCTGCTTGTCAGACTGCAGTGAGAGACTTTAATGTTAGCCAACCTTATCTCTGTTCTCACCATATTTGATTTTTAGTGATAGACAAATTGACGCTTCATGAAGCATTTGCTGTGTTTTTTTGACCCCACCAGATGGTGCTCTTAGTTTGATTTGAGGCATGCTTTGCGCCCTGTATTTGAACAGAGTGAGGTCAAAAAATACAGCAAGCCGCATTTTGTCCATCACTACTGATTTTAATTATTTTCCTTTAGGATGTTGTAGATAGTTCTGGTCCTGCTATTTTTATGGACTAGTGCTTTAGTTACACTTAACACTAGGTGACATCATACTAAATTCAGTGAAGAGTTGAGTGGATCATGAGGCTCTCAAAGGCTGAGTGCAGAACTGCATGCAGGAACCTGACAGCTAATACTAATGATGGACAAAATGATGCTTCATGAACCATTTGCTGTATCTTTTGGCCCCACTAGATGGTGCTCTGTTAAAAAAAGGGCACAAAGCCTACCCCAAAGCAAACCAACAGCACCATCTAGAGGGCAGCAAATGGTTTATGAAGCATCATTTTGTCCATCACTAGCTAATACTCCCCTAACTACATGAAACTTACTAAAATAAGCAGGTAAGACTGAATCTCAGTGCTTTTTGAATGTTAATGTAACCATCAGAATCTTGGTGGGTCCATTTGTTGAACATCTCTGGCCTTGAGTAACACAAGAGACAAGAACCTAACATAACAGACAGTGTTTGGTGCTATGGGTGCAACGATTGGATTTAATAACTGGTCTGTCAAAATCATCTGTCGTAGTTAGGGAAATACTGATGGGATATCTGTATGTACCCCTGCGAAGCGTTTATCAATCCGCCAACTGCTACTGTTTGACAACCCACTTTCCAGTCGCAGAAACACAGCCGACCGTGAAGCACTCAAGCAGACAGGAGCATTAAAGGTTATTTTTATTAAATACTTTTCAGATCAAGTCAGTAATAACAAACTTATGATGAAGACTTAACATTCAAACACTTGAGTTTTGTTACTTCATGTTTTTAAATTGTCATCATGCAAAATCCAGCATCCAAATTTAAAACTCAGCATATATTGAAATTGGCCCATAATACACTGTCACAATGCAGCAGATTCGCTAATAAGGATGGAGTATACCAAGCGGAGGCTTCTCATTTCACCATTTCTCTTAAAAGGTGATTCCTCACTTAAGATGGACCAGTTCATTTACCTCAGATGCAACTAACATAGATTTTAAGTGTTTTAACCAGAAAGTACACATGCATATATCTTCCTTTTTGTAAAACTGCATATATATATATTTTTTTTCTTAATAATCTGTGTGGCTTCTAATAGTCAAGATTGAGTACACTTCAAATCAAGCTGAGCACTGGTACAGCATTTCCAGCTGTGTACTTTACTGCCCTCAATTAGTGTCTCTTGTTCCCCCTATTGGCTCTGCAGTGAACTGCAACAGCTAACTGTCATCCACACGCAGAATCCTTGGCCGTGCACGCTTACATACATACAATGGACCCTGTGTGGCTAAACGAGGCAGCCAGCTCCTACAGCATACATCAAGTCCAGGAGGGGATATACTGACATTTTAGAGTACATCACATGGGTTGCGATACGGCAGTGATACGACGAGCTGGACAGCGAGTTACACAGGGACGCGAGAATGCAGAACAAGGCAGGGGGGAGGCACAGTATCACAATTTATATATCTATATAAAATGATGTTGCAGAAGTTCTTTGTTTCAGGGAATTGTCCCCTCGCTACCCACCTTTGTTTTTAAATCCCCTCCCAAAGGCCTACATTAAAAACACATTGCTCCTCAAATCAGCAGACCCTGCTGGGAGATGCGTACTAACTGACTGGCTGGCTGGCTGTGGCATCTTTACATACAGCCCCGCTTACAGCCTGCGCATACTTCTCTGGGTGTGCAGAAGTACCTAGAGCGAGTGTGTGTGTCTCTCTCATTGTCCCACTTGGACCACAGGCCAATGTGCTGTGCCATTTAGTATCTGTAACCATACTGCAGATTCATGGGTACCATTCCTCTGTGTGTGTGTGTGTGTGTGTGTGTGTGTGTGTGTGTGTGTGTGTGTGTGTGTGTGTGAGAGAGAGAAATCCCCCGGGCCTGAACTTTATCCAATTCCACAACTATATTTAGGAAAAAAATACACGAGACATCACAGGAACACCACTGCCACAAGCACCACAAACAGGAACGATAAAAAAAAAAATCAACGGACTAAACCCTTTGCTTGAAACATATACTTGAATAATCACCCTGTGAAACCTCGGATCATGTGACAGGTAACGACGAGCACATTCCCCACCCGAGCAGGAACAGTGTACGGTCCTTAACCGGCCTGACAGGGTCAGCGATAGAAGACACTGGGCAAAACAAATATCACGGGACAACGAAAGTAACACCACCCAAAGGGGCAGACTGATGGACAGAGAGGAGGGGTGAACATCAATGGTCTGGAGTCCCCCATTCCCCGAGTCCCCCACGGGGAAAGGCCAACCTGAAATTGCAGAAGGTCCACCTACAGTGAACGTAACAGTATCGAGTCTCAAAGTGAGCGTGCTGAACAGTTTGTGCCATTAAAAAATAAACCAAAGAAAAGTCTCTCCATTTAAACTGCCCGAAACGGCATGAGAGTTTGGGAATGCGGGGCGGGGCGGCACGGCATGAGAGTTTGGGAATGAAGGGCGGGGCGAGGCAGGGCAGGGTGGGGCGGCATGAGAGTTTGGGAATGAAGGGCGGGGCGGGGCAGCATGAGAGACGGTGTGCAGCTCTGCCCAGACGGAAACAGTGCGAGTGATGGTCCGAGTCGGTCTGCGGCCTGAATGACCCACAACCTCCCCAAGGGCTGCAAACGACATCCTAACCGCGGAGCACAGTGCGCATTCTGCAACTTCAAGTTTGGCAGGGAAAGGGGCTGGTGCAGTGAAACACCCCAACCCAGTGGAGGTTTACAGTTCTGTCTTTGTGCCTTTCTTTTTAAATATATATGTGTGTGTGTATGTGTGTATATATATATATATATATATATATATAT
>JAAGVU020000041.1:1910476-1927028 GCA_011763525.2 Mormyrus iriodes
ATATATATATATATATATATATACATACACACACACACACACACACACACACACACACACACACACACACACACACATTTGTGTACATATATATTTTTTTGCCTAGTAAGCAGCAGAAGGGATGATTTTTCAGAAAGCATACAGACGGTACAAAGACAAACTCCTTTCTCAAACCCTGAAAGTGAACCTCTTAAATTTCACTTCTTGCTCTTATATTTACATAACATCTATACCTGCATGTGTGTATATACACATACATACACATGCCTACATACATAAATACATTATATGTAGTTTAAATTAAAAATATCCCCCTTTTAAAAATTATTTTGCTGGAAACACAAAAACCCCCAAAATACAATAACTCAGTTTGAGAAACACACAGCCAGGTACGAAAAAAATCTGTCCCACTCTTCCAAAGAAAAAAACTAACATTAAAATGTTTTAAATGTCTAAAGTCAAGACTTTGGTGCTTTAAATTCTGAGACTCACTTAATTTGTCTAAGAATACACACCCTATCACACGTGAAAAGTTGCGTTCAAAACCTGAAATATACATTTGAAAATTTCAGGTTTGTGTGCATTTTTCCTCCCTTTCAGTCTGAACTTCGCTTTCTGCATCTTCTATGTCTTCTTACACAAATGTTTATCTTGTCTTACACAACTCATTATCATTATTATAGTAATTTTATGCATATGTATAAATGTAATTTAAGATATATTTTAACACACCTTCTGGACATTGTAAACGGGCAAGGAAGCTGGATCCATGGAAAAGGGACGACTTGGCACCCCCTTGTGGGCAGCAGGTGCATGCACTGACCCCCAAGGCCAAACTGACACGGCAACAGGTCCCCGACGTCTGACTAGCCTGGGATCAGACTGGATTAGTGGTGCTGCTCTCAGGTGGTTTCTACATTTGTATATATATATTTTTTACTTTATTTCCCTCAATTTTTTTGTTTAACGTTGAGACGTCATCTCCAACCAGCCTTGGGCGCCGATCCAACTTTGGAGACGAAATGCTCCAGTCACCCTAAGAAATCAGGCAAGCTGCCCAAGACAGAGGGTGGGAGGAGGGAAAGGAGAGGGACAGTCATTTTAAGAATTTAATCC
The DNA here is from genome assembly GCA_011763525.2 of Mormyrus iriodes. Classification (NCBI taxonomy): domain Eukaryota; kingdom Metazoa; phylum Chordata; class Actinopteri; order Osteoglossiformes; family Mormyridae; genus Mormyrus; species Mormyrus iriodes. Next base: position 1,911,593 of record JAAGVU020000041.1, read on the forward strand.
TTATATGTCAATTAGTGAGATATACCAGATAGTTCCAGCTGAGTGTGATGGTAACTACATGCTTTATCCAGAGGTGGGTTACTTGTCTCTGGGGCCCCATATCACTGCATGGTATTGGTGGTACACAACACTGGTGGCTTCATCACCACATAATTTCTTGCAGGTAGGCCTCACCTCAGCAGTCTGCAAAGTCATCCTTACTCAAACAAGCCTACTTGTGTACAGAATGCATGCAGAATAAGAGGTGGACACATGCACACTTCATAGCCTATGCCAAATGCACCAGTGTGTGCATCTTCAGTGGTACAAACCTTAACTTGTTCCTATATGCATCAGTGGGGGCCCATGCATGTGCGTGCCTTTGTGCTGCATGCACTGGCACATCTGCCAACTAACTTCAAGCATCTATGCACACACCTGTGCCTGCTGGAGTTCACTGTAGGGGTGCAGCTGGTGCTCCAGAGCAGTGGAAGTGCACGTTGAGCCACTTGGACTCACGGCGACGCCAGACACGCGTCTCCTCTGACTGGCAGCTGCGAGGCCGGCCTTGGCTGTCGATGTACTGTGTGAGGCGGATATAGGCAATGCAGGCAGCGTCCTCGCCGATCAGGTGCACGTGCGGGTTCAGGATGGTGGTGTGCACCGGCTTGCTGTTCTTACTCAACACTGCGAACACACACACACACACTCACATTTACATGCAGCTAGAAATCACTGCTATGTCAAAAGTGGAATGAAGCCAAAAAGAACAACTACTTACAATTCTCAAAGTAGAACTTGTGGAAGTCCATTCCCTCTACAAGGTTCCCAAGGGCTTCCGGTTCAAAGGAGGTTAGCCCAGGATCACATATTCTCCTGGACGAGGAAGGAAGCAACAGACATCAGCAGCTGATGCCCACAGATTCTGGGAATTGGGGTAAGAGCTGTGCCTTACGTGTAAGCTTCAAAGTCTCCGTTGTTGATGGCCTCGATCAGCTGTTCCGTGATCTTGATGATCTCCTGCTTCCGAGCTGAAAACAGGGGAAGGAATTTGGTAGAAAGCAGAGAAATGATGAAGAAAGAAATTATCAAGAGTGGGTGGAAGCCCAGGAAAGAGCGCGCTGAAAGTTCACAGGAAATCGTGAAATTTAGTTAAACCTTAATTATTCATAATTCTACTACACAGTTTACAGGTCGACCATGAATGTTTCATATTAGAACTGTGACCTCTTGCTTTACTTTGAAGTTCATGGTCAACTCTTCTGGTGTTTAATAATTCTGACAGTGACGTTTACAGTTCAACTACGAACTTTCATCATTTTCACCAAGGAAGAGTTGATGGTAATATTGTCCAGTAAGTTTTAGGTCATGGTACAGGAGGGTCTAAATGAACGGGACTAATAGCTTCACTGTTACAGGGACTCTTAAGATGACAGTAAATCTGACTGTAAAGTTCACAGCAGAACCATGAATCGTGATACTGTTAAGTTAACAGTAGAACCCTGAACTGCCCACAGCTTAACTGTAAACTGATAAACTTCACAGCCAGAAAGTTTACAGATCAACTGTAATTTCACAGGAGAAACATGAAAAATGTGCCAATTTACAAAACTGTCAAACACATTTACAGTTTTACTGAGAACTTTCACAGTGCATTTTTTTCCTGGGAGGAAGGAGAAATAGAGATGGATCAAAGAATACACATGTAGGGTCAAACTCAATCAGTTAAAGCAAACCAATCCATACCACTATGTCAAAACATACTTCCCTTCACTATCTTTAACAAGCTGCCAATTTCCAGTATGTCCCGCTGCCGGCGGAACACTCACGTGTCCTACTGTCCTGCTGCTGGCGGAATGCCTACAAGTTCTAGGTTTCTACCTTCTCAAATGTTCAGTTTTGAAATGTTCAGTTGTTTCCCTTTACTGTATATATATATATAAAATATATACGTATATTATATGTAATATAGCATGTGCAGAGTGCCTATGAGAACCTGAGTATGTGGTTATGAGGATTATGATTACAGGAGAAAGTGCATAGTGTTCACACTGAAGCACAGCGCTGTCCCCAGCTAGCAGAAACGGGGGGGACATGCTTTACCTCTGGAGGAATGTCCTGTACATCATGCAAAGGGTCAAAGTGATGAAGAAGGACACACAAGACCACTAAGCCACAGGACAGACGTTATCCAAGCCAGACATTCACGGAATCCCACACAAAGCTGCCGATTAACAGATAACAGCAATCAAATTGCTACTCAACAGTATAACATGCACAGGTTCACAAGGGGCAGGCAAAGAAAGCAGTCACAGGGGCTGCCAGGGGAGCGTGACGTGGCAGTACGTCTGTGTGTGCCGGGCCACCAATGCCAACCTCAGAAGGAGGTTGAGGAAGCCACAGAGCCATTTCTCTCCTTAAATAACCAGAGAAGTCGCCACAAATTTACCTTTTTCTGACCTGACTGTCTGATACACACACACGGAAATCCACTGAGGCCAAGGGTGCTTTATGCGAAGTGGATACCAGAAAAAAAACAAGAAGTGGGGAACGGAAAGCATGGCAGTAACCATACCCCACTAAACGTGGCGGGCGTGGAGGTATGATAAGGATGAGGCCAACCGCCATGGGCACACAGAAAGCAGGGGAAGCTGCTGCAAGGCCACAACATCTTACAACAGACTGGGGGACAAGGAAGGAGGAGGAGAACGAAGAAGTACTGAGGACATGGTGAAGAGAAGAACCTCTTCCTAAGTGGTATGTCTGTCCATAGGAGAAGGGTCAGATGTCAGTCCAGTGCAGAGTAGTACATGCACCAAGAGAAGATGGAGTAAGGAGGTATCTGTGGGAGGGGAAGGTGTAGAGCAATGTCTTCACTAGCAGGGGTATGCGGGAGGAATACGCTCCAGTTCTCCCGAAAGTACGGAGAAAATGAAAAGCCAAGAGGGAGAGATGAATGGCAGGGCAGTAGCAGAACATCCAGTAAAGGGCTGACAGCGAACACAGCCAAAGGATCCAAAGGGACAACAAGAATTGGGAGCCCCAACATGAAGAAGCAGAACAGCAGGAAGGGGCGGAACATCTTCCAGGAGATGGCCAATGGCAGGATGGTAAGAAGTGACCGGTGGGCGGGGCTTACTGGCCAGCAGACGTTGCAGTGGCGGCTCTTCGGTGGCGCTGCACTGGCTCATCACGGCGCTGTCGCAGCTGGCCCCATGCCCCGACACTGCAGCCGCCCAATCAGGAGAGAGAGAGCGCAGCTGGGAGGCGGGGCAGGCACACTGCAGCCAATCTCCCGTCAACTTCATTTTATTTCAACGGTTATAGTTACAGGTAGGACATTATATCAAAATGTGGCTGCAAGAACACATCTGTAAGAAACTAGTAGAGTTAAATCTAACATTCAAAATATAAACATAAATATCCTTCTTAATACACAAGATACATCTTAAAATGTTAGAGTCCTGTTTTGGCAGATAGATTTTTGTTTTTTTCCTCTCATCTCCTGTATTCACTGACTGACTTATTTCTTCCTGTCCTTTTCGTTGAGCCACATGGCCCGAGTGCCCCTTCACCGTAAGACTAGACCCTGACTACAGGAAAAGCATCATGATAGCATCAGCATCTTGAGCCAAGGGAGAACAGGATATTGCCACATCAGTGTTCCCTGCCCCACCAGCAGGACCAGGACCAGGCTGACAGCACAAGGATCAAAATCTCATGGAGAGCAGGACCAGAGACATGCAGAACAGGCCCATAATGGCAAAAAAGTACCTTTACTAGCTTTCATCTCCTCCTCTTCTGTGGTGTTGGAGCTCTCGGTGGAGCCCTGAGAAAGAGGCAACAAAACGAAAAGCAAGAAAATACAGAGAGAGAGAAAATAAAGACACGACATGCAGATAGAGACACACAGCAAGAGAAAGCAATACTCACAAAGCTGGCTACCAAGTTCTGCGAGAAGCATCTTTACAAACGTCAATGAAAACATCAGCCCTTTCAGCCCTGGGCATCTGGGCCAGCCAGATGAGAGGGGATAAGGAAGAAATACGCCCAAGGGCACAGGTGACCAGGATGCAGGATGACAAGGGCCTACCTTGACAGCATCAGCAGGGTTGTGAACGACAGTGGTTTGAGGCTCCTGGAGGAGGCAGGAGAAAGTGTTTAGCAGTGATGGAAAAAATGACGCCTCATGAACAATTAGTTGTATTTTTTACTCCACTAGACGGCACTCTCTGTTCAGAGAACTGCACAAAGCATGCCCCAAAGCAAACCAAGAGCACCATCTAGTGGGGTCAAGAAATACAGCAAATGGTTCATTAGGCGTCATTTTGTCCATCGCTAGTGTTTAGCATGTAGGTAATGCTCCCCCCCATTCCCGAGCACAGAGCCCATGAGTGTGCAGTGGAAGGCTGAACACTGTAGGCTCCAAAACAAGATGGAAAATACAGCTGGAGATGGAAATAAGTCAGTTAACAATGGAGGATTCAGCCAGTGCAAATGAACGGGCACAGAAAGTCATGGGGACTAAACGGCTAAAGCATGGGAGGGTGGAGAGACAAAAACCAAACATGAAAGCTGGAAGTAAAGGGCAAGGGTGGCTGGGGGGGACAGGGGTCCAGGCCGCTGCCTTTGTCCACCCCCCCACTCCAAAAGGGATCATTTCACTATCAAGTCAACGGTGCCACAGTCTCAGCCAACTACAGCCATGCCACACCAACAGGGCTCAGACCGGACCGGACCCGAAGATGCAGACCAGTCTCACTGTCTCACAAAACCACTTACTTATCATTAATTGAACTGGTCTGCCTTGGCATCCCGGAGACTCTCAGAAACCGAATCATTTCTTGTTTGCAAGGAGGCTGCATCTTCATACAGATGTTTCCTAATAATTCTGGCTCCCATCTTACATTTCCTCAGACTACCATGTTGTGTCAACCAATGAGAAACTGAATCATTAAGGAATTAATGGGTTAATATTTAATAATCCCACTTACTGTGAACTTCATAACCTAATTTTTTCATCAAATCACCAAGGAGGTCCAATATGGTCAAACCTTTCATGAAAGAGACCGATGATCTCAGAATTAACATGTCAATTAGGCAAAAAAAGTCATGAGGAACAACATCTGAGATCAGCCCATAACCCCTTAATATTTGGAGGCCACTACATGCTGACTCTCTCAGGGTCTAACAAAATGTTTATTTAAGAACAAAAAAAACCAAAAAGGGGCACTGAAACATTCTGGGGGGGCTGTGTGTAAAATGGGAGCCAGTTGTGAATGCATCGGCTCTACTCAGAGCGCACAGTTTAACGTGGAGGTGAAGCTGAAAGCACTTATAAGGTGGAATGTGGGTGATCTGACTGGAGAGACGGAAAGCAGGTTGGGCCAAACAGAACAGAGTGGAAAGGCAAAAGGACAGTTCAAACTCAAAGCACAGTCACAATGGCAATGGACAGATGCAATAAACGAAAGCAGGTTCAGATGAGGTACCATTAGGACAGATGAAGAGCTGCCATCTTTGCTGCCGCTCACTACATTGTTTTTGTTGTTGTTTGACTGCGGCTGGATGAAACAGAAGAAGAGAAAAAGCCCAGAATAAGCTCACGGTTAGAATTACACGCAGGCCGCGGCCTCAGGCGGAACCTCTGCACTGTATTTTAATTGGCCAAGGTAGCAGCATTCTCGCAAAATTTGATTTTCTGTTGAATTGTTGATGTTCCAAGACTCCGTACATTAGCCGAGCGAGATGACAAGGTGCCAAACTCGTAAAGAGAAGAAATTACAAGGGTTAGGTTCATTTGCATTTATACTAAATCAGGCTTATTAACTGAAGTCATCATTGTTCAGTAATTTTGAGCCGAAATTAATGTATATTAATGGCTAAGGGGCTAAGAACCATGAACCATAGTTTCTGGTAATAAATAAATGGATAACTATAACCTAGATTTTTGGAATGCTTGTTAATCCTCATGGCATTAGATGTACTTATCAGCCATAATGAACGATACCACTGTAACACCTTCAGACTATTATCCCATTTCGGTTTATTTCATTCTTCTATAATTTCATTGCCCTCTGAGTCAGCTGTTCCTCTGTCTTTGGTTTTATTTTAATCTCAGAGGTGAAGCACTTTGAGCTGCATTCCACGTATGAAAAGTGCTATATAAATAAAGATCATCATCATCATCATCTTCATCATCATGATTATTATTATTATTATTATTATTATTATCTAAGCTCAGATGTAGATAAGTGTACCATTCGGCCCACAAAACCCTGCCTAATGGGTTAATGATGTTTACAGCACAGGAGTTCAGAGATGACAGGAAACGGTCCCTCAGAAAGGAAGGTGCTACAGGTTAAGCAACCTAGGGGCAGCTTTACGCTATCTAACCCAGCGAGGCCTGGAGCCAGTCAATCCGCAGCCTTTAAAGAGCACCAGAAGCTGCCAGACCACGGAAAGGGGAAGCGAGCGACGCGTGTCCTGATCCTTCAGGCTCTTTATTTAGCAAAATCCAGACAGGAAGCACGGCGAGTGGCTCGCGCCAGCCCCGGCCTGGCCGCGCTCCAGCCGCTCTCAGCCCGGAGCCACGTCCCTGTCACATGTGCTCTCCACCAGCTGCCTGCTGAAGCATGTGAATAGAGGTTCATACATATTCTTTCAGGACACATCCCTATTGAAAGCCTCCTCTGTTATACTGGCCCCCTGAGCTCTTCCCTGTGTCAGGCACTGGAGCGCCCCCTGTATCTGCCCAGAACACAGCAACTTCAGGCCACACGTGTCCATCTCTGGCCACTAGGGGGAGTTGGTAACGTTTCACACACATCACCAGGACTTACCTATTCTTACCTATCCTATTCTTGCATTATTTGCTTAGTTATCGCAAGCAATTCTTGGCTGGAGACAAAAACAGAAGGTGATTTTTTAATTAATGTGAAGGGGGGAAATGTAGTGGCTCTGGGTAAAAGTAAAATAACTAAATAAAAAAAAAAATCTACATAAAAAAATTTCTGAATTAAAATTGGAAAATTAAAGTGTTCGGAAAAAGCAAAGCCATGGAGATGGCTGAGCTATCGTGACTAAATTCTTAATGTTTCTGTTCAATATACATCCCTAATTAATTCAGTAAAGCTCACAGTGTATTAGGGCAACAAACCACTACACACACATTCTCCAGGTTCCTGTCAGGGGTCTTCCGTTTGTTTGGATGCATGAGCAATCAGCAAGGGGGACAGTCGGGGTTCGCCTTTCAGAGGTGAGATCGCAAAAGAAGAAAGCGAGAGACGGTCTCATTTCCAGAGAGATGGGGATGACAGAACGTCGAGTCTGCAGACGTGCCTGTATGCGCGCGAGTGGGGGGAGGGGCAGCTCTGAAAACCAGCGGAATCCCAGTGACAAATTCGCAACCTCAGGAAAGAGCAGATCTCACCATCAAAGAAATGCGAGCTGGGCTTTCTATTCCGAACAGATTAAATGGGAGAAGGAAATAAACATGCAAATTTTAGGAGGAGACTGAGAGGGAAGATTACTGAGACAGGAAGGGCATCAGGATCGCACAGAAAATGAAGAGAAAACACGTCCGAGTGGCACGGCGAGCACACCAACACAAACCAGCATAATTTTAAAGACAAAAGTTTTCTCATCTTTTTTTGTACATATGTACAACATATCTTAATGCTTCAGTCTGAAGGAAGTGGTGCTTCACTGCGACCAAGTGACTCACTTGTGGATCCTGCTCAACAGGTATGACATCAAAATAAGTCCTCTGTATTTTAAACAAACCAAACCTAGTTAACAGTGACCCACACAAAGCCACGCCCATATGCACACTCCAAGCCTATTGCCAGCGTCACCGTCACAAAGCACAGCGTCCCGAAGCGTCAACAAAATTTCCAACACGTCACATTAGCCCCCAGCACGTAGTTGTGTCCTACATTGTTCTCGCAATGCTGGAAACATCTATTAAGGCTGTGACCCATCCCGCAGTCTCTAGCCTTTACTGAAGGTAAATTCCACATGGATTACTTGGGTTAAAGCAAAAGTTACATGTCCTAATTTTTCTGCAGCTACAGGAGATCTAAGTTCAGCAAATACCCAATAAAGGCAACAAAAATGTATATATTTCTGAACAACACTCCCAAGTGATTCTGTAGTGTATAGATCCTTCCAAATCAAAGAGCTTCATGCAGAGGATGTCTTCTCCCGTGTTTCAATCTCTGGACTGCTACAGAAACCATCACAGTAAACAATCAAACGCGAGACACTCGACACGTCAAAGCGCAAAACGAAACCGCAGACTAAAATCCTGGAGCAAAGTCAACGCTTTAGTTTTGGACTGGATATCGGGCTCTGAAGAGGAAACACACACTGGTCAGGGGCTTAGGGACCTCAGCTTTGCATAAAGACAGAAGAAATCGTGGCCACTGCAAGGCAAACGCTCGACTGGTTACTGAGACAGAAGGGGCGGAGATAGCGACCCTGAGAAAGGAGGGGGCCCACTATGCATAAGTAAATTTATCATAACATTTGAATCAGTGTCAGTTAAGTAACTGTGTAGAATATGCTCTCTCTGTATATATTAAGTCAATTTGATTGTTTTGTGGGAAGTACTTGATTTATTTAGCTGTGTTTTTTTTATATATATAAGAACCTAAATTCAGATTTTACACAATAAAGGACTATTTTAATTTGAGCAACCGAGGTTAACAGCGAGAAGGACTGTGTGTGTGTATGTGTGTGTTTGGCAGGGGGGTGCTTACCTTGACCCCGTCCGATTTCTTGTTGAGTAAGCTTTTGCACGCTGTAGATGAAGAGAGCAGGTAAGCATAGAAGAACTTCCCCGTAGAGGGCACCCATTCAAAATCAAAATGCAAAATGAATCAAAGATGATGAAAAGGCGGGGATGTACTAGGCTTGTGTTTCACTCACTTTTTTTTTACTTTTTAAAGGGACCCCCAACAATGTGTGAATTAAAAACACTTACAGGCGCACACACACACACAAAATCAACTTTCCAATAACCAGTTCCACAGCATTCCCTTACCTTCCATCAAAAAGGGATGAAAGGATGGCAAAAATGAGGAAATATAAAAAAAAAAAAAAAACAGCCTGTCAGAAGCAGAGGTATCGAGGCAAATATAGGGGGTTATGCAGCTATTAGAATGAGGAGGGCGGGGCAGAGTTTGACCAAAGGTTCAACATGCAATGACTACACCTCCCAGAATGCAGCTGTCAGCTGAACACACCCAGGGAGGGATTAGACAGACTGCTGTCTTTCTACCTGGGCTCCCCTCTCTGCGGATACAGTAAGCGCAGATTAAACGTCACCACAGCGAGCTGCAAGAACTCAGGCGGCCATGACAGAAAGCCCACATGCTGATGAGCGCGAAAAAAAAAACAGTGTTCCCTTTTAAAAATAATTAATGAATAGAAAAGTGAGGCATTTTAAAACAAAGACTGCACTTTACGCCAACACTAAGCCCCAGGCCTGCCTAAGATGCAATGTACCCAGGGCATGATGAGGGGGGCTCTTCACTGCCACCTACAGGCAGAAGCTTTTTCCACAGTGACTCTAACCACCTAGAGTGGTGTTCTGTAGCTGAAGCTGAATTATAACCGTGTTGGGGGTGGGGAGGGGGGGTTGAGGAGTGTAGTGAAGATAGCACCTTCTGTCTGTCCGCGAGGGGGCCTATTCCACGCCAGTAGGCTGACCTCTGACCTTTGTCATGTGACCCCTCCAGGCTGAGGAAGGCAGCAAGCCAACCCCACTCCTGCCAATCTCCGAAACGAACCCGAGCCCCACGTGGTTGACCCACACCCCATAGAGAGAAGGCCATCTAGAGCGTGGGTTTATAATAACGACTGACCTGAATGGACTCTTGGAATCTTTTGAAAAATTAAAAACAAATCAAATTAAATGAAATTAAACTATCGATTTAAACTATGCATGCATGTTTGCAACCGTGCTCGCCAACGCACAGGTTATACCTGATTGTGTATATTTACATCAGCACCTGTGTTAAGTATCATGTGACCAACATTAGCACATGTCATGTACCCAACATTAGCAGGTGTGATAAGTGTCATATGACCAGGATTAGTGCCTGTGATGTGTCATGTGACCAACATTAGCACAAGTGATAAGTGTCATGTGACCAACAGGTCATAATTGACCTGACAGCCTGCAATGGTCGGCTCGGGTCTACAGTGGGATGGGGGCGCTCTGCCTAGGTGGCATGCTGGTGGGGCAGAGGGTGGGCCACTCATGTGGCGCTCGGGACGTACCTTCCTGTGCCAGCGCGGCAGTGCTGGTGGTGGCAGCAGCAGGGCTGGTATGCTGCCGGCCCACTATTGAACAGAGAGGCGCTGGGTTGAATGGGGCGAACGGCTATGCGAGAAACAAGGCAGGGTGGCGACCACAAGGGGGCAGTCTCGATACCCGTGTGGGAAAACGTATGTCTGCCACTCAAGCCAGAAGTAAATAAAAAAATCTGAGGAATCCAAAGATGGGGCTGAATCACCTCCCCAAGTCGACCTCATAGATAAACATTCACGCTTCTATCAGAAAGGAAATCAGAGTATCATAAAGGATGTGGTTCGCAGTTCAGACCGCTGCCTAAGATGGGTGCCAGAAGATCAGAAGGGTGCCGTGGCTGGAGTGGGGGCTTAGTGGGGGGGGTATACTCACAGACACGCAGATTGTTTAATGAGAGGGGAAAAAAAACACACCAATACATGTAATTATCACAACCACAGTCTGTACTGTACTAACATAACAATTATTAAACAAAGAGTACAGGCCAACAGACTTTCACTCACTAGATTTGCTTTAGTTTCAGACTAAACTGGCCAAATCTATTTTGCTGCAGCTACAGAGAGCAAAGGACCAGAGAGTTGCATTGCCTGAACCTTGGCAAGGGGTCGTGCCTTTTTAAGCATTCAGGTTTACTACAGCTCAGTTTAACTTAATAATCCCTTGACTTCATCAAATGTCTATAAACACACTACAGAGCAGCAGATTCTCTCTGTTACCACAAGCTGCTGTAAAATCAACACACTAACTGAGCACAGCAGCAACATAAACCATCTTTTGAACGTGGACAGTGGTCAACTGGCTGACATGGGCACATCTGGCCACATGGTGTTACCTGTGGGCATTTCACTCACCTGAGAAGTTTCTGGACACCAGCATGGTGGTGAGAATGGCCCCCTTGAACAAAGACAACAGGTAGCCTCATCATTTTTAAGCACAATGTGTGATTCATGCAGAAGACCAGTAGTATCATGTGATTAGAGACCAACAACCTCTTCAAAATGCGTTACATCAACATCTTTGGTTCTTTCAAACTAGGGGTGGGAAACCACTCCCATGGGGCAGAGTCACACTGGGTTTGGGTTACCCTCCTGTTACCAACTGAGGACCTAAGGGGTGCAAGAGGATGCACACAGGCTCGTACCTTCAGCTTCCTTCGGGCATTGAACTTGCGTAGGCACTCGACGGTCTCCTGACGGTGCATCATGGAGGCCACAGTGGAGCGTTGCTACATGGGATGGAGGGTTAACAACATCAGAGAGGACCACTGAGAGGGCCAGGGTTGAGTGGACTGGCAGTTACATTTACAGTAAGGGACGTGTAGGATTAATTCACTTCCTGAAGCTGGGAGGACCGAGCAGGAAGAGCTGGAAAATTAGAGGGAAAGGAGAACTGCAAGTGACAGGAAGAGGAAGGAAATGAGACAGGAAGGAGAACTGCAAGGGACAGGAACAAGAAGGAAATGAGGCAGGAAGGAGAACAGGAAGGAAATGAGACAGGAAGGAGAATTGCAACGGACAGGAACAGGAAGGAAATGAGGCAGGAAGGAGAACAGGAAGGAAATGAGACAGGAAGGAGAACTGCAAGGGACAGGAACAGGAAGAAAATGAGACAGGAAGGAGAACTGCAAAGGGAGGAGCGACTTACACAGACCCACGGGTGTTTGAGGGCCTGCTCAGCTGTGATCCTTTTGGCCGGGTTGATGGTTAGCATCTGGTTAATGAGGTTTTTGGCCTCAGGGGTAACTGTATCCCACTCTGGGGAGGGAAACTGAAGCCAGAGAGGAACAGAGATGCAAGTGGAGGCTGGCAAGAGGAGAATACCTTAATATCTCTGGGGCATTTTTCTGCACATTGATTTTAAAAAAGCCAATTTATTTTACTTAATTTATAAAAACTGAAATATCAGTGGCTGGCTCAGCAGAGGATCATTACCTCCCCACCTGATATCTGAAAAAATAAAACCACTTATCTGTGACATTCCACTCATCTATAATGCTCCAAAATCTGTAAAGACAGTGCCACCTATCTTCTGGGATGTATTGACACACATAATCTTTTGGTTACTCTGTGCAGAATACAGAAGGTGCTCCTAATGCTGACCTCAGTGTTAGCCAAATCCATGACGAGCAGAGAGGAATACTCACGTCGTAAGCACCAGCTTTGATCTGTTGGTAGAGTTTGTGTTGGTCTTCATCCCAGAAAGGGGGATATCCCACAAGCAGGATATACAGAATCACACCTAAAAAGAGGGGGCAGGAGGGCAGGGAGGGCAGTGAGAGGCTAGCATTAAGCGCTGGCCCCCCATGGCATGCTGGGATGCATGTCACCCAAGCTGAAGCACTCACCACAGGCCCAGATATCAACAGGCTTTCCATATGGGTCCTTCCTCAGGACCTCTGGAGAGAGGTAACCAGGGGTGCCTGCGAAACCTGTGGACAGGAATGTGAAACTCACGAGACCGCAGAGAGGACAGAAACCGCCAGCAAAGGATGCTGGGAGAACAAGCATCTGAATAAAAAGCTGAAGGAAAAAAATCCGGAGAATAAGTCTAAGATTCCGCCCCCAACAGAAAGGTGGCGCTGCAAGTTATCCAGTGGAGCTCATTTCATCCTGTAACTGAACATACAGAAAAGCAAGTAAGAAACCGTGCAGCACCAAGCGTGTGGTGAGCATCGGGTGGTGCCAGTGTGCGTGTGTTTACTCACCAAACCACGCCTGCTGGTCCCCCTGCACCTCAATAGCCAGGCCAAAGTCCGCCAGCTTCACTGCGGCACCCTTCATCTTACTGGCCAGGAGTAAGTTCTCTGGCTGGGGTGAGGGTACGGGGGGGGTGAGTCAGGTACATGTTGATGCTTTCATTTCACGCGATCACAAGCAGCACACTAACAGCCCTCAGCAGCTCCATGACATTGCAACACCACCCCATCATCACCATCACCACCATCATCGCCATCACCACCATCATCGCCATCACCACCATCATCATCATCATCGTCATCATCGTCATCGCCATTATGGTCGCCACCACCACCAGGGGTGCAGAAGGGGCATGGATACCCTAGCAGATTTAGGGGCCCCAGCACTTAATATGGGCCCTTGAAGGGTGGTGGTGGGGGGGACAGGGTGACATTTTATCAGGGAGCCCAGAATGTCTAGCTACGCCCCTAATCATCAGCATAATCAGATCCCTTTCCCTGCATAGAGACTGACCTCTTTCTTAGCAGGGCTGTTACAAACTGCATGCTTTTACATATCATTTTGTGTTGAGTTTTTTTCCTCTTTCAGAAATGAATTTCATTTCTCAGTTGGTCTCACTAGGACTGGTAATTCTGAGATTTCTAATTTTGTATATTTCATTACAGAGACAGCCAGTATTCTGACCTGGACTTTGCCCTGTGTTACAGGTGACCCAGGACGGTAACACCTTAATATTGGCGCAGAGACCAGATCAGACTGGCAGAGAGAATCAACAGCAAACACCCTCTTTAGAATGAGGGCCACAGCCTTGTTGTTCAGATGACACACACTAGAGGGCACCGCAGTCCATTCAGACAACTTTGAGTGACCTGCACAGCATGAAGGGTTGAACAGAAGAAGAGGACACAGAGTCCCCCAGTGGCAGTTTGTTTTGTGTGTATGAAAGAACACCAGACAGAGAGTAGACGCAGACACGCACACACGCACGCACGCACACACAGAGGCTTGCAGGCCTGCAGTCAGAAAGCAATCAAGTCCCCAGTGAAGGAGCCAGAAAATGATGACGCAGCATCATTGCCATGGAGATCTGAGGTTGTCTTGGTGACAGATGCTCACCTTGAGGTCCCTGTGCACGATGTCATGCTGGTGGATGTGATTGACGCTCTCCAGGATCTGATTGATACACTGGCTGTGCACAGGGACAGGAGAAGATCTACTGTTTACTCGCAGCCACAGCAGACACTGATTTTTCAAATAAACGGCAGTAAACACCGCCCACCCCCCACCCCGGATGGCCAGTGTATCAACCCAGCAAGGAACCTGCAGTTCGAGCGGCAAGGAAAGAGGACGCGTTTACCACCTGGCATGGGCTCGCTCTGCTCCCAAGGGTCACGACCTCACTGGCTGTAAACAAGCTCGCCCTGAAGTGGTGCTTCGCGACAACGTAGCTTGGACGAGGTCGACCGCGCTCTCGAGGGACCTCGGGGCAGACGGCTGCACACGATGCCACAGTCCCACCCCCCCAGCCACTCGCGTCCCGCAATTGGTTGGTGATTTATACAATCATCTCCAGAATGCGTCCTGGTTACATCACAGGACAACGGGATGGGGGTAATAGGGGGAGGGATCTGGTAAGGCTAACAGGACGACAGTAAAGAATAGGGCCTCATTCCTGCTCCGATTCTAAAAGTGACATTAACGAATAAATAAAAAGCACGGCAAGTGGCTGGCGCCCCCCCACCCCCACCCCCCTGCGAGGAGAACATGACAGCCTCATTCAGTCTGGGCAGACCGGGACGCGAGGGTGGGGGGGCTCGGTGAATAATGACAGGGTGAGAGAAATAGAGGACGAATGGGGAAGGGCGGGGGCGCAACCAGGGGAAAAACTGCAACTTAAATATAGCCACGCATGTTCCCCGACAAGAACGAGGAGAATAGTATTTATTGTGTCCAAATTTGGCCAGTTCAGAGCCTGGCATTCCATTCCTGCGGCATCGTGCTCGGCCCGGGACAGCAGGCTCTCCCTCCCTCCCTGCCGCCCTTAATGTCTCGCAGTAGAGCGAGGCCCCCTCCCCCCTCCCTCCCGGCTGTTTATCAGAGCAGTTAGGACATGTCCAGGAAAGGCAGCCCGGCTCACTGATCGCCCTTACTGCTGTTGCAAGGACCCAAAATTCAGCAAACAACGAACCGTTTAGCAAGGAGCAGTTCTGCACCTTGCGTGTAGAAATAGCCGGCCCTGCTGCAGGCCCCACCCTGGCCGGGTTTGTATGGAAATGGCCCGGCCCCGCCCTGGCCGGATTTGTATGGAAATATCCCGCCCCCTTGTGCCAGCCCTGCTGCAGGCCCCGCCCTGGCCGGGTTTGTACGGAAATAGCCCGCCCCCTCGCGCCGGCCCTGCTGCAGGCCCCGCCCTGGCCGGGTTTGTACGGAAATAGCCCGCCCC
>JAAGVU020000041.1:1936818-1959304 GCA_011763525.2 Mormyrus iriodes
CCCCGGCCATTCCGGATAAATACACAGGGGCGGGTAGGGGCATTAACCCCACCTCCCAGTCCCCTGACGCTTTGTTGGGGGGGGGCTGGGGAGCGATGACGGGGCGGGCTTTGGGGGGGGGGGGGGGGACACTCTAGACGCTTCGGGGCTGGGTGCCAGTGCTGCAGGACTGGCCCCTGCACACACTACACGCCCCCCCCTCCCCCAGCACCCCTAGGAGTCTCGTGATATCAGCCCAAAGTGGAGCTGCAGCAAACAAAGGATTCTTTTCTGTTTGCTGTGACACCCTGAAGGCGCCTGCCCACTTAACGAGGCAGCCGAAAGCCCCGCCCCCGCCTCCACTCCCACCCACTCTCCAAAGCCAGCCGGCGTTCCTCTGTAAGGTCGTGGATCACAGAAACACAAAGACGAATGACAGGAAGGCAGAGAGCTCAACACAGCGCAGCTGCGGCACGGCTACCTGCTGTGGCTCAAACCAGAGCTGCGAGACCGGCCCACCCACTCCTAACCGGCATCTCGACATCACACCATGAATGTACACACGTTGGCGTGTGGACAGAGAGACCAGGTACCGCAGACCTGGCTGGCCACTGTGAGAAGAGTCCCCGGTGTGAATTTTTAATAAGGAGCGTCCTGCATAATGAATCCCGGCGCTGTCAGGGAGAAAAAGGCAAAGCGGCCCCCAGCAGGGAGGCCGGGAAACCCTCCAACTTCACGGCTTCGAGTAGCGCGGCACTAAAGCAAAGAAGAATCCGACTTTACGACGCTCTGAAAGGCTTGGGTGAGACTCAGGGACAATAATTTCCGGGGAGCGCGTTACAAACCTACGAAAGAGCTCGGCTGTTAAAATGATCACGTGGATTATCTACCCGCCGGTTTATCTGCTGTGCGCCGGATCTCAAACGGCCAGATGTGTACTTGCTCGACCTCAACGACGTGACAGGAATCCCCATCTGGAATATTAAGCTGCAGCCTTGGGTCCATTTCGACCCCACCTGCTTCCCCATCAATCCAATCCTTCAGTCGATACTGGGATGGATTTACCATTAAAGTTCCGTCTTTCCACTGCGTGGGAATACCGTGCCACAGCAACACCTCTGAACTACAGAACTGGGGGGGGTCACTGCACCCCGTCCATAACTGTAAGCCCCCCCCCCCCCAAAAAAAAACTCAGTGCAGCGACTGAACATAAACACAGGGGAAGTGTGGGGCAGGCCGGAAGGCCAGTCTCACGCGGGAGACCTGGACAGGCAAGCGGAGGCAAGTGTTCAGTCTGGTTCATGCACATCTAATCATTACAGCATTTTCCAGGTTACTGCAGAGGGCCCCAGTCCACAGAGAAGTGTGCTGCGCTCCATCACAGTTACAGGTTCCTCGGGGCTCTCCTTTTCTTAAAATACAAAGCGGCCTGGCGTGCTGGGTCAGCCCGGCCCGGAGGCCCCATGGCCCGGACCAAGTGCCCTCCTCCTCCCGTACGGCAAAGACAAGCCCGTGTGCGTAAAAACACTCGCCCCAATGATGGTGGGCGATACGATGATAATTTATCGTGACAAGTTGTGACTGTATCCATGATAAGCGTTTCAGAGTTATCACGAGAATGGCAATACAGCAGTACTTAAAACTATTATTATAAGGACGGCACAAACTGGCAAACGCCCACCACGCGATGCCCGCATGCTCGGAGACTGCAGCGGTACTATAACAAATAACAAAAACAGACCGGTGTGAACAAAGCAATTTCAGCTTGCATAACACCTCAGCGCTGTCCGTATACATCTCCTATATATCTGCATATATGAGCAGTTACATTGTCTTCCTCACAGTGACGTAATCAAACAGAACTGTGGAAACGTTGGTATGTAAACAAAAATTAAATACTTCTGCTATAAAGAGTTTCTTTTATATGTTCAGTATGTTACATACCATAATTAATTACATGTATTATCGTACTGCTACAAGCAGTATGGAATTGGATGGAATTGCTGATTAAGTGGTTAACTGGTTTGTTAACATTAGTACATACGTTCCAGTTAGGTTGGTTTGTAAACAAAAAAAAAACAAAAAAAATCATGATCTATGTGGTGGATCGCGATTCTAACCAAAAATACCGTGATATGAGATTTTTCGGCCACATCACACACCCCTACCCACAATGCACTTCACCAGGAAGGCACTCTGCACACCGCATGTTACTCTGCCTCAGTTCCCATTTCAGTAATTTCTTTTATTTCATATATTTCATTGTTATGCTTTCCGTTTCGTTATTCCATAATTTCGAACCTCAGCACCTTGTTTCTGCACGTCCGCTCCGTTGCTTCCTTCAATGTCGTCTAATCCCGTTAAATGTTACTGACTGGATGCCACAAGTAACAATTCCTACAATCTGATGCACATAATCTTGAATCCTGTGTACATTTCGGTTTTTCCCCCTTCTGCTGCTCAACAGGTTTCGAGAACTAAATAAACAAACAGCTTAAAATCCTTTGCCCCCCCCCCCACCTCCTAACTCTGGCTGGTGACCAGTGACATCCTCCAGAGCTCATGGAGATATCCCTCCAAATGCACGCCCGGCCCGGCCTCACACAGAGCCCGGCAGTCCCCAGCATGCAGCCGGAGAGCTGTGTTTACCTAAAGTTCCCAGAGCCAGCATGAAGATGTTTACACGTGCCTGTTTACCTTAGGCAGGCTCGGCAGGCCGACACTACCAGTGCAACAGCTTATAAGTAAAACATCTTCTCCCGCCTACACTGTCAAACTGCGACTAGCAATAAACAAGACCAAGGGCAGCTCAATATTTATTTGCACGCCTGAAGCATTTCTGGAAGATTCTGGCTGATGCAGCAAGTGCTAAGCGGGATAATAAAATCCTTGACTTATTTGCTGTGTTCTATGGGAGACCTCCTCTACACCACTAACATGGACGTCTCTGCTTCCAGTCCACCATGTTGGCATCCCCCCCGCTGTAACCCTAGCAACCATCCCATCCAGTGAGAGCCCACCCAAGAAGGCAAGGAGCAAAACAGCCCCAATCTCAGGCTGGACTCGCTCTGCAAGGCCAAAAATATGAAGGTAATGACAGTATCCTGACACCTAAATAAAGAGCCCGTCCTGTAGGCTCACCCTGACCTGGTACCGGATAAGCGGTTAAGAAGAAGCAGACGCACACAGCAGCTCACACCTGACGCTGCAGATCAGACGATCACCATCACAACAATGACTTAACCTGCACCCAGGGGGCCCACGTCCATCCAGATCACCTAGAATGTTGTATGGAGTCACCAGGAAGGGAACAGACCTGCTTTAAGATCCAGTGACCCAGAATCCACAGGACAGAACAGCTAAGGAGGCGGCCTGCCTCTGATGTTTACCGATCACAGGCCGGCTGTGCAGCACGTGACTGGGCCCTATCAGCAGGCCTGCTGTTACAGCCTCTCCAGAAGATGCCCTTTTCAAACCCCCCCTCCAGTCAATGGGAGGTCAATTTAAGTAGGGTGCACAAAAAAATTTAGGATTCTCTCACGGCACTTTGCATTGCACATCCACTGGACAACAGGCCAATAGAAAAAGACAAAGCATGAAGCGGTAACTACCTCTGGCTTTTGAAGAAAGATGTATAAGATCTATAAGGAAAGCGCTGTCCCAGAAACGGTGCTTCACTAATAAATCATGCGATGAAATCCGCAGCTAGAGGGCGCTTTTTCTTCACTGACCTGGGAGACCTCGCACCTCCCAGATGCACTGGGGAGAAACGCCACAGCCCCACCCCGGAAACAGCAGCCATGGCTGAGGACCAGACCACAATGTCCGACCGATTAGCCAGAGCGACCGTGACTCAGGATTCAGGCATTAAAAGCACATGCGCACCCCAAGGGTAGAGCCGGAGTGGCTCAGAGCCAAGCGGCACTCAGCTGTACGCGGGTTTGTGACACGCAAACTCTGAGGCCTTTATGACCCCTAAACCAGCTAAAGAACGGCACCACAAACTGCCGTTTCATCCGATAATTAAGCACACTTATTTATTCAGAAGAAGCTTTTATCCAAAGCGATGCACATTTGTGAGGGTAGGGTCAGACAATGCCTGGAGAAAATGGGGGTTAAGGGCCTTGCTCAGGGGCCCAACAACGACATCACTCTGCTGACCCTGGGATTTCTTGATCACAGGCATAGCATCCTAACCCGCTGAGCCACACGTCACCTGCCTACTGTTATTACACAATGGAGATTACTGCAACACCACCTTCTTGAAAGGCTTCACAGGATTCCAGACTTAAGCTGGTGCCACCAAGCCCCACCCCACCCCGCCAAGCCCCACTCCATCATACCAAGCCCTGCCTCATCCCACCAAGCACCGCCCCTCCCAACCAAACACCACCCTGCAAAGACCATGAAAATCGGGCTCCGACCTTGCAGATACCCAAACACACCCACCCCCACCGGTTCCTGGCATCCACCATCCAGTGACAGGTTTATTGTTTCTGGGATCCTACTCAAAACGTCACTTCAGGGACCCCCCCCCGAGACGTTTCAGAAACTAAATAAGTAGATAGCAGCTATAATCAGAAGATTGTAGTTTGCTGGCTGGATAGTGGAACATGCTACTTCAGTATCTCCTAAATAAGCAATGCGTATATTTAATATTTAGTGTAGTGACTGTTTGCGGCCAAAAGGGGGCAGGGTTTTGAGAAACCAGTGCCAATGCGTCCATTCAGCTGCCACATAAGCAAGGAGGGCTGCAACTGCACACTCAAAAAGCCAGCAGCAGAGGCGACACGGGGCCATCCGTCTAAACGAACGCCCTGTGACATGAGAGAGCGCCTGGCCAGGCGCACAAATCAAACGCTCGTATCCTGGGTGGGGAAAGAAAGGAGGCTGAGCACGCTGCCCATATGGACGGGTAATAAATGTCCTTCCGCGCGCAGTTAATATGGCGGCAGGGGGAATGGCAGGCCCCCAGCGGCCCACGCCGCCCCCAGGCTCCCAACGGCCACCACCATCTCCAGGATGAAGGAGACGCTAAACCCCAGAATGGTTGGGACTCTTATCCTCGTCAATTACTGCCATATTTTACCCAGTGGGAACCGAGGAGAGTAACCAATGAGAGGGGGGTTAATCCAGATTAAAAGCATATTAAAACCCAGATGCATCAACAACATTTCCCACACTGCCCTGGAAACCATCGTGTCTTTCTGTGGACGGACACTGTTCAATACTATTGGACAAAGGGGGGTGGGGGGAACTATTTTATGCCCAAGTCAGCATAAGGGGCAAGTTACATGTAAGCAAAGCCATACAAGTCATGGTTATCACAAAAGGGTCATTTATCTTACTGAAAAAAGTAATCTGGGTTAACTGACCTACTCAAAGGCACAATTTGGCACAAGTACAGTTCCTTAACTGCAGCGCCACCGGCTGGATTTCCTTGGCCCACACTCCACCACGGGCCCCACAAGGCACTCATCACGGGTAACATGTCCAACATTTCATGCATTCTGAGCTATGCACATGGATACTATATAAACGAGAAGCTTTACATGCCGCTTAGAATCAGGCTTATGTTAAATGAGCACATCTCTCTCAGCCAGTGGCCCTGGGGCTGTTTGGTTTATATATGTGTAGCCTGCAAGCTGCGCGCACAAGCAAAGGTCAGCTAAAGACAGCCGTCCATGTGGCCCCGCTCCCATCACCAACCCCAAATCCCAGCCGCTGTCCGACCCCTACCAGCCAAACTGCACTCCAAGAGGGGAACTCCGTGCCCTGCGTGCACTAAGAGCAGGGCCGGCACATGCACCCCAGAGCAGCAGTAAAACTCTGCCGCCAGCCTCCCGCCCGGAGAGCCAATCAGGAGCCTGGCCTGGAATCTGGGGTGCTGACATCACCGCTCCAGTGGGCACCAGTGTGCACTGCACGCGGCATAAAGGGGAGCACAGGGATCTGGAAGACACCCCCTCCGCGTTTAGCCCTCCTGCTCCACGACGTTCGCGTGGAATAAGGAGCAAAGTGTTCAAAGCCCCAGACAGACTGAGCCTGAAGTGCCGCTATATCCCGCAAACGGGTGAAAACTGTAACATTATGATAAAAGGTAACTTTGCATTCCACTAAATAGCATCAAAGACGTATCCCGCCGCCGACTGACACACACTGGCTGCAGCTCCACCGTGCCCCCCCCCCAGATACGGGAGCAGCTCCGCTGGTTCACTGTGGCTGCAGTGTCACCGCCGCCGCCGGGGGAGCAGCGGCCAGCGCCCGCCGTACACTCAGCGCTCCTACCGGCGCTAAAAGCCACAAAACGTCCGCACAATTATTAACCTGCCGGGAATTTCTCAGCAGGCAAAGCCCACCCCCCCCGGACCTCACAGCAATTACAGCAGCGGGCGCCGCCGTGCGAAGCGGGACGGCAGCGACTGGGAGCCATGCACAAGGGGCTAGAAGTAGGCTTCATTAAATATTATTATTATTATTATTATTCTAACAACAACACAGGCTTCTGATTGGGGAGGGGAGGGGGGGCTCATTAATAGCCACACTCATTTCAGTATTTTTCCTTTACCTCTCGCCGAAAGTTTCTTCGTGTTGATAATTTTAGCAGCATATTCTTGTCCGGTGGATTTCTTTACGCATCTGCGGACCACAGAGAAGGCACCCCTACGGGAAAAGGGAGAGTAACCGGAGACTAGTTAGACAAGGTTACCTGGTTGGAGGGGGGGTAGTAAAGCAGCAGCAGCAGCAGCAGCCAAGGGACACACGTGCAGCGGCAAAGGTGCGGCCCCCACACCTTCAAACAGGCTTTTCCTGCGTCCGCCGCAGGCTGGGAAATACTTGAGAAATGCTGCCCGAACTTAGGCGTTTGCTACATTGTGTCAAGGAGAGAGCGGGGCTCCGCCAGGCCAGGCGCGGGGCGGGGGCGGCTTGCGCCCGAAATCTCCCCCGTGAAATCCCGCACCGCCTCGCCTCCCAGCGCTTACGTGTAACGTGACATTAATGCGCTGCTGATGTGGGGGGGCGATAACATGGATGCATAAAGGGATGAAGCCCTCCTTCCCCAGCTCCGCGGTGCCCGCAGCTCCCCGCATTTCCCGTCGGCCGATGCTGCTACAACAGGCCGTCAGAGACGCGCCGATGTCGGGGCGCAGCGTTTCGAGACGCGCACGGCACGCAAACCACCCCCCCCTCCCCAGGTTGGGGACACTTCCTCATGAAACGCACTCAAGTTCAGCGCTAAACGTGCACGTATTTCATGCATCCGTAGGAGCCGGTACATGCACACAGCACACAGCACAACAAAGCGATCGATATGCATGCGTGCCCGAGCCCGCGCCCGCGCGATCGGCCCCCGCTCCAGTATAAAAGCCCCAGAGGCTCGCGGCACCAGACAGCGATTTCCTGGGCAGTAAGCGATGGCAAAGGCGCGGTATATGGCCGCTCCGGCTTACTTCCCGAGCTCCTCGTAAAGCTGGTACTCGTCCGTGAAGCGGGTGGAGGTGACGATCGTAGCCATGTTGCGTGCGGGGCCGGGGAGGGGGGGGACACCGGCGCTCAGGTTTCGGGAGGAGATACGAGTTATCGTGCGCTGACAGCGAAGCGAGAGGAGCAGAGACGGAAAGGGAGGGGAGTGGTGGTGGAGGTGGAGGTGGAGAGAGAGAGAGAGAGAGAGCGGGGGAGGGAGGAAAGATGGCCGGCAACGCGAGAGTTGCGAGGCTGAGGGACGCGCTTTGGCCGGCGGGGGCAGCACGAGCGGCCGGTCCCCGGTCCCCGAGCCACATGCCCACCTTTCATACTCATTTCGCTTCACTCGATGGCCTCGATATCAGGGAAGTGTGCAGAGAGCTGCGTATTAAAGAAAACCTGCCAGCGGCGCTTTTTAAATAGAGTTAGTTGTTTAATCAGCCAGCCTGGACTCACTATTACCCGGATATTATTTTATATAGATGAGGCCGCTTCTACATAGAGAGGCTCCACCGCGGGCGAGGCGCCGCAAGACGTGCGTGGAACGTGCCGCTGCTGTGGGTCTCTTTCCCCAGTGAAGAAATAAAGCAAACGCTAATAGCACACATGGAGAATTACGATGTCCCTTACTGCCCCCGAATGCGTTCTGTCACTGTAATGCCAAATAACCGTAATTTATTTTGATAAGGACCATATTTTACTGGAAGAAGGACGAGACATATGGGCTCATCTTAAATCCAGATGGAGCAATTCAAAGGTTTCTAAGTGGCTGATGTGATTTTACAGTCGACCCCCCAGTACCTGCCTGGCCTGATTCTGTCCCTCCCCTGACAGTCAGACGGACAGCCTGCACCTTCTCCAAGCTCCCCCCTCATCCACACCACACCAGTGACCCCAAATTTGTCCAGTGATGTTTTTCAGGGAATTCTGCGCCTGCCCTGCAAACGACATCTACCAAGATGACATAAATGGCTTTTTTACATGAACTAATTATACCGGTGAATATATATATTTTTTTTAATTAAATCAGATTTTTTCTAAGCAGTATTGCATCTAACAGCGGAGCCTTCACCATTTCAGGTCCCTAACCCTACAGATAATAATAGAAAATAAAGTGTGTATGTATCGGCCTGTCTGTCTGTCTATCATCTTTTCTGATTACTTTCTTGTAAAAAGTCCATATAATTCATTAGCACTCATAAATTACCCCAGTATCATGGATATATATATTTTTTTACCAGTTTCTGGCTGCTCTCTGATTAAATCTTAGGTTCTAAATTACACAAAAACGTGCGATTTACCTTTTCTTCAAAATGGCTAGAGAACTGCAGACCGTGTGCACATTCTCAGTTACAGTGCATCGGCAATAAGTTGCAACATGACTTTTACTGCGCGCTGCATGGGCCATCATTCCTCCATTGCTGTGTGTAAACCAATTCAGGGTTTATACGACACCTCCCACAGGACGTCGTCGGGCTCGACAAAAGTGTTTGTAAACATTCTGATCTAATCAGGACAGACAGGAACCGCGGCCGCTGCCGGCTTCATGGCGCTATGCAGGGCCGTTTGTGATCGCGAGTTAGCGAGAGCCCTGCTCAACGTCCGGAAGCATCCAGAGGTTTTTGCTGGATGTGTATCTGTGTAGGTCAGCCTTTGTATTATTAAACTTGAAGAAATGAGATGGAGAGTAGGGAATGGAGCACTTTAAAGGGTTTGTTCCCCGAAGGCATACGTGCTCCCTGTGCCGAGGTCAGCCCCGCATATGTTGCGCTTGGAGGGTGGAGCTTGTTCCTCTGGCCTGTGCCCTAAAGTGCCTCTAATGGGTTAATAACGAAGAGGCTGACGATGGTGCTAAGCTCGCTCAGTGCGGGGTGCAGCCGCTTCAAACCATCAGCCCATTAGTTTCTCTGGACACGTAACGATTTTTCTTTTCCAAATAATGGAGATGATAAAAGGCCTCCGTTATGACACATCGGCAGGTGTCGTGTTT
This sequence comes from Mormyrus iriodes, assembly GCA_011763525.2. Lineage (NCBI taxonomy): Eukaryota > Metazoa > Chordata > Actinopteri > Osteoglossiformes > Mormyridae > Mormyrus > Mormyrus iriodes. The sequence continues at coordinate 1,946,252 of JAAGVU020000041.1, forward strand.
GTCATAAAGCGAGAAAATGAGATTAAAAACACAGAGGCAAGCGCTTGCGGTCACGGGTGGCCATGCCCGACGGGTCACATGACCAGGCGGAGGCCAGGATGCGACTTGCGGTTGGCTGCTTTACAGGAAGCAAAAATGCCCCAGGAAAACGGCTAAGTGCCCAGGAGGTGAATCTGTCCATGTAGCAGTGTGAGGGGTTTGCAGCAGGTGTTGCTGCTCATGGACCTGATAATGGACAGCGGCATGGCGCATCTCCAGCCAGTGAAGCTACAAAAAGCTTTTCCAGCTTGTCAGGTTTAAGTGTATCTGCTGCTCCCATGTCTGAGCAGACACCTGCCACGCTCCCTCACTCTTTCAGACAGAATATCAGTGTCTCGTGTCTGATCGTCATCTACACCATAAAAGTCCCTTTACTTCAATTGCAGATCTGAATTTTTTATGCCAGATCTTGTTTTAAACTCCCACCCCAGGCCATAGATTCACTGTATTATATCTTCATTCATTCATTCATTCATATTTCTCTCTCTCTCTCTCTCTCTCTCGCTCTCTCTCTCTCTCTCTCTCTCATGCCATTATTCAGTTGCTGATATCGCACTCTCAGTATGTAAGCCCACATACCTAACCAGTACCTAGCAGCTGGAGGTGTGATGGGTAGTTAGCACATTCACCTTTGCAACAGGCAGTGCCGGTGTCACCAGAGTGGGGTCGTATCTCCTGGATGGATGGGTAGACCTTTGTCTTAAAATATAGTTGTTTAAATTCATTTTGCTGAGCCAAAGAGAATATATAATTTACATCTGACTGAGAAATGAAATGCATTGTATACAAGGTGCGGCTTTGCTTTACATGCTGACATTTCTCACTCAACGCCTGTGAGTATGTGTGAGTATGTGTGAGTATGTGTGAGTATGTGTGAGTGTGTGTGAGGAGCCCCCCCTCCTGCCCCTGCTCTGGACTCTGGGAATCATTTCTGTACTTTAATTATAATTCTGCAGATTCTTCGTGGAATCAGGTCTTCTCTCCCCGGAGTAAAAAGCTACTCCAGTTAAGAATGTGATAATAAAACTATTGGAAAGAAATGTTAAAATATGGAATTTGTCGCTGTAGGTTGCATATTGAAAGATCAAAATGTTTTTTGGGGTCTTAACGTGGGTGTCATTAGGTCCGATCACTCGGGAGTACAGCCCTGAGTATTTTAGCCCCGATGCCAATCTTCCTTCAAAAAAAAAGTCAAGCCCCAGGTAAACTTGATTAGCCCCTGATCTTTTCCATAGCTAGAAAATACCCTGGGTCTTAATGTTGGAATTTGAATGGCCTGGAGGTAAGACATTAAGACAGCCCGTCATTGATAGGGAGCTGCTGTTGACCCATGAGTGGTAGAGGAAGAGGAGCTGCTTCCTGCAAGGAACATGGGCTCCAACTGTCCTTCCCGTAAGTGCAGGAGATGTCAAGGTCCTTCCAAGAGGAACAGAAGAGGCTTTTCCCTACAGAAACCAAAGATCTGAGATATTTACTGTGCAAACAGGGATTTTTTTGCCACAGGTGATATCTTCAGGACTGTCCCAGCATCATGAGGGTGTTGGTGTGCGGGAAGGTGTGTATGGGTCTGGACCTGGTAACATACAGGCTAGGTACTCCCCAACGCTCAGGTAAATGGTAGGGAGGCTTTGGTCACGTTGGGGGCTGTACGAGAGGCGGGTGAGCTTTGAATCCCAATCGCGGTTGGGATGCACGTGGTACCACTTCCCTCACGTTCTGCCTCTCTGGCACCCATATCCATAATGAGTTTCTGCCCAAACCACATGTATATTTAGTTGTTCATCAGAGCAGTTCAAACTAGGGTAACAGCAGCTAGAGGATACAGAAGCTTTGCCTTGGCGTTCAATCCAGTGACATCCAGGTGCTTAATTACAAAGCAGGCTTTAGGTTGAATGTTGTTATTGGAGCAAACAAGGGCAGCTTTAATTCTGGATTTTAATTAAGCTGTTGTAAATAATATTACTGCATGCTTTTGTGCTTCTCTCCTGGAGTTTGCAGGACCAGATCGCGTGCAGGGACACGCCTGGCTCAGTGATCAATATGCTGAACAGTATAATCCTTCAGTTCCTCTACAAGTCACACGTGCTGTTTGACTTTTAATGCTAATGGGGGCTGAGTCATTGCCATCGTCATCATCGTCATCATCTGCGGCCGTCAAATGAAACGATGATGCCGAACGGCGTTACCTTAGTCGCTGCTGATGTTGCTGAGACGCGGCGTGACGGGGGTTTGAGGTGTGTCACGCAGGATCCTGCTGGACCTGCCGGTCCTCAGCGATCTATAAATCACCAGTGATCGATGGGCATGTTCACGGGCGGAATGGAGACATGGAGGCCTGCGCAGTCAGCAGTCATATCTCAGAAACGCATGGTGTGTTCATTTTCCCCCCAATATAGGCAGAAGCGACGCAGACTCTGCGGGGTGACTCTGGACCTCTGACGATTCCTGGGGACCCTGAGTCATTTCCTGACGGAAGTGCACAAGATTCTCAACGTGTCAGAGAAAAAAAAATGGGTGCAAAGCCCTTGTCTGCTTTGAGTGCAGCTAAAACTCATTTTCTTGCGGTTCTGACTGTGATTGGAAGCACTTAAAGGGAAATTACTTTGTGTCTGTGAGAATCTTAATATATGTTCACTTCCTGCAAGCTGGAGGTGACATCATTTTCACTCCTATTGATTGTATCGAGCCCCTTCTAGCCTCTGCGGGCCCACTGTGCCTTTTTTCATGGGAAGAGATTATATTATTTTATAAAGCGCGAGTGACACTGGCGTAAACATGAAGGAGCAAACCCAATGTATGTTGTGCGGGTGTGGCGGACATGACCTTCTGTGTCTGCATAAGAACCCAGACAGCTGGGTGTTACCGCCCATTGGGGACACTAGGTTGTGTAATAGTCACGGACATCAATTTGAAGGCAAAACAATGCTGGTTTTCACTCTAGAAACTTAATCAGGCCAACGACACCAGCAGCTATATAAATGAATAAAAACTGTAAGATGCGCTGCTGATGGTGCAGTGATTAACACTATTGCTTGACACCTCTGGAACCAGGGTTCGGGTCTTCCCCCTGGGTCAATGCGGCCGGGCTTTCCTCTGGGTTCTCCGGTTTCCCCCAAAAGCATGTAAAGATGAATTTGAGTTGCCAAATTGTCTGTAGGTGTGAGCGGTGTGTGTGCCCAGTGATGGGTTGGCGCCCCGTCCCGGGTTAATCCCGGGCTTGCGGTCATTGTTTCGGGAACAGGCTGTAGACAAAGCCATAAGCTGCGCAACTTAATGTTTATGTTGACTTTGAACATCTGTAGGAAATCCTGTGTTATCTGTGCATACTGTTTCTGATTCCACATTTGAGCCAATAGCCTTGTAACTTAAACTGAAATATGACAAAAGAATTAACTGAAAAAATATTAATGTGAACGTAACATTGACGTGAACCCAGTCGACAATCACAGGCATGGATGAGGAAGGTGAGAGGAGAGGATGAAGGACACCTACCTAGAGGACACGCAGCTGTGAAATAAAGACTATTGGCAACTGTGGACTCTCTGGAGGGGCAAACGCCAGTGAAATGTAGCACTGGCCCCTTTCACCAGCAGGGCTCACCACACCAACAGACTGTTTGGTGACATGGGGCTTGATCTGATGGAGTCTATGGCTCTTTTTCACAGGGCAGAGCGGGCCATGGTGCAGTGACCGCGAGGACTCACCCAGGGCTGATGGGAAGGGTACTCACTAATAATGGTGACTGAGAAGCAAGCATTTACAAACAGCTACAATAAATCACGGTAAACACCTAAAAACATAGATTACCTTCCTCCCACGCACACGGCGCGATTAAGGATGCATTACAGCAATTAAGCAGCCATCACAGATGACCTTTATCCACGCCCACTGCAAGCTCGTCGATGGCATTAGCTAGCCCTGAAGTCCACAACACACTTGTGCTGGTCTAGGTGGGGTCGTGACCCCATTGCTTATGGTGTGCAGGAATGATTGGGCCTCATTAAAAATGTCTGATGAAGCCAGGATGCTCATTAGTGTTCCATTGTGACATCACACTCGGATGGACCAATGAGCTGCCTCTGCCTGCCTGATTAATTTTTCAGATGGGTTTAAGGGCAGGTGAGGAGGCTTCTGGGTATAACCCCATGGCTTTCTGGACACACCCCAAGACAGCCAGCCACTCTCCCACCTCCCCCCGCCCCGGCTCAGCCACACGGCTCACTGTTTATGGCCACTTTACTGAAGTATGTTTGCGTGTTGGGGGGTGCGGGCTGGAAGTGGGCTCATTTCCACTTCATTCTCACCCCATGCCAAATGTGCCGTATAGTCTGAAAGCAGCCGTCTGCGGAACCTTCTGGAGCTGTAAGTTCTGTAAGCTGTAAGCTTTGTAAGTGCGCAAAAATACGCAAAAAAGTCACTGTAGTATGATAAGCACTGTGTTCACTAGTTTAACGTGTATCTGTATTATATTGCAAAAAACACACAATACCAGTTCAGATCAATATAGCTAAATTGCAAATGTAAAAATTAGTATAATCAGGCATAACATATTACCACTCAGTTTTAATTACTTAAATTTTATTCATTCCACACCAGTAGGCGAGTGTAGGTATTTCTAACAGCATCTTACGATTGACATGTAAATCTCACAAAAAATAAGCCGGCCATTTGGAGAAGCTTCTTAAAAGGAGGCCAGTTGCTTATCTGAAGCGCCGGCGTAAGAATCCACACCCTGTTCTATTTTCAGCACACAGGCGCTCCATTAACACCTGCGTGTAAACAGCAGCGAGCCAGCGGAGGGCAAACGTGCCACTGTGCATTTACCTGCTTTGTACACCTGCCCAGGAAAACAGGGAGTCATGTCCCAGAGTCATCATCTGGAGTCACAATCAGAGTTACCCCCTGGAGTCACACCCCAGGGTTATGTCCCAGCGTGATGTTCCTGAGTCATAATCTGGAGTGCCTAAACGTCATGATCCAGGGTCACGTCCTAGAGTCACAATCCAGAGTCACGCCCTAGGATCACGTCCCAGAGTCACAATCCAGAGTCACGCCCTAGGATCACGTCCCAGAGTCATAATCCAGGGTCACACAAAATGCCCCAAGTTCACTAAGTGAACGAGACTCAGTGGGAAAGTGACACATCTGGTGTCTAAAGTGATATCGATGAATGGCGTGGAAAGTAAGTCCGACACTAGGTCATTTCCACCCGAGACGCTGTCAGATCTGAAACCCGAGCCTGCAGAACCATTTCCTGGATTATGAGGGATATTCCAGACCCTCAGGCGGAAGGAAATAAGGTACCATTTACAACCCTTACTGGAAACTGCATGTAAACTGTGATACCGGGTGATACCTGTCAGTGCCGTGGATGGCAGCATCAAGTGAACAAATGTAAAGTGATGCATTACAAACATGCACAAGCACACACACACACACACACACACACAAACAGACCTCGCATTGCCTCCACAGCCCCCCGTCTTCTGTTTTATTGGATTATATCCAATATCAAAATACTGCTGGACTCGCTCTGTCACGCTGCATTTCTGTAAAATAACTTGGCAGGCAGATTTGTGGAGGCGGAGCCAAAAAACAACGTCCATGGCAGCTCCAGGGGCCCAGGTCTGCCCAGTGGCTCTCGGCCCCCATGCGCCGTGCTGTGCCGGGGCCCTCAACACCATTCCGTGGCCCTCAGTGCCATCCGGCGCCCCGTGTCCCTCAGCACCATCCTCCTAGCCTCGCACTTGCATTGGCCACGTCGTCATGGCTTCAGGAATGACCTGCTTTCTGGAGGATGGACAAAAAAAGCGAGAAGGAAGGAGGAGAGGAAAATTCAGCTGAGATCAGCGAGGCAACAGGACAGAAGGAGAGAAGGAAAGGAGGGAAATAGATGGAGAGAAGGAGAGAGGGAGATGGGAGCACGGAGGAGAAAGAGGAGCAACATGATGAGACTGGGAGGTGACAGTGCCCAGGGGGGTGGGGGTGATGAAACTGGCCTGTCACATGAACGCAGAGACCCAGTTCTCTCCCTGTTCTCATTTTCGCCACCCCCTGTACCTCCCCCCCAGCCCCTCTCCCGCTCAGATTCATCTTTGTGTCCGGTTACTGACCTGGGATCAGCCGCTGCTGAAATAAGCCCCGCGATTCTGATATACAAAAATAAACCCTGCGTGTTTTGCAGAAAATGCATCGCGCATCAGAGACAGAGATTATATGCTGGAAGAGGCTGAAGCGCGCGTTTTCCAGCGTGTCCCGTATGTGAAACGCTTTCGGAACACGTGAGCACCAGCGACCAGGCTGTGCTAATGTGTTTGCCTGTCTGACTCATTCGTTCCTGTGGCTCCCCCCCACCCCTCCCTTGCTATGTTATCGCATAAACAATCTGTTAAATGGCCTTTTCCTTTCTGTGATCAAAGGCCAGCCCTCGAAACCAAACATCCTGTAACGTTCGGGCAGCAAACAGCTCTGGACAGAAAGTCCTAGGTGCCTGTCCTGGGACGGCCGCGCTGTTGAACCCTCGAGCTGGTCACTCCACCCAGATCCTTTGACAGAACATATGGCTGTATAAAACATTGGTACTGGCATTGACTGAGCAATGAATTGTGTCTGACATGCAGTGAGATCCACTGCAGGGTGTGTGATGGTGACACTGCAAGGTGTACAGCAGTTATTTATTAGTTTGGGGTCAGGCCAGACGGAGGCAGAGTCTGCCACAGCCCTGGCGTTTCCGAGACGCTCCTTTTGGGGGTCAGATGCCCCTGTGATGACCTCACACCGGTCACGACCCACATCCTTTCAGAACTGGAGCGAATGCCGGGAATTAGTGTGGCCAGCTTGCAGAGCAGTGTCATGGTAACGGCAGCGTCACGGTAACGGCGACACTGTGACGTCCCTCCCCCCCGGTCCATTTAGCAGACCTGTCCATCCAGAGTGGTCATTGGCCATGAAGTCATGTACTCTGAAGCTGAATATGGTCAGTCACATGGTGCCAAAGCTTATGGATCAGGATGAGAAGGAGGTTTCCAAGGAGGGGGGGGGGCAGTGCCAAAAAGGCCAGATTCTGACCTCACTTTACCCAAAGGGGCTCCCAGAGCGTATAGCATTACCCATCAGCCCTCGGTGTTAGCGGGAATCCTTCCGTCCGCAGGTGGACAGCAGCAGCTCTTGGATCTTCATCACAGGGACCTTCTGCTCTTCGCCGGCCGTCACCGGGGGGGCAGCTTGGACTGTGACCTCATGTTGGAATGACAGCCCCCCCCTCAGTCGCTGTGGTGAGCCTACGGATCGATGCAGACAGAGAGAGTGAGAGACACAGGCAGGCCAATCAGTGATGAGAGAAGGGGCCTTGAGGCATATGGTGGATGTGACCTCACACTGTCAATCATAGAACAGCAGAACTTCCTATTGGTTCCGGTGATTGACAGCGCATAGTGATCCCACCCACCACAGAGAAGCCATTTCTGCCAGCTGTACCTTCGAATGCCTGGCAGGCCTCAGAGGAAGCCACCGACTGGGAGATCGCTTTGTCATGAATTACAGATTTTCCTGGATCCGGCTGCTACTCATATTGCCTGCTTCCCATATTATAGTTGAACATTCTCAAATTTCTGAAATGGGCCCCAGATAAGACAGGATGAGACCCATCTGATGAAGGTGCAGACTGGGAGCCCGGCCTGTGTGTCCATCCTGTGCAGAACCGGCCAGGTCCGGACACCATAGGATCATCCCCGCACCCCCACTGCATGTAGTCCTTGGTGCTGTCGTTTGACTTTTTTTTAATTCTTTTCCAAAGACAGATCCGTATCTCAGAGCCAGCGGATAGCGACGAGGCAAAGCGAAAACGGGTCACGCGAAAAAGGGAGCAAGCAAGCGACTGTGCCGTGGGCGATACACACACAGCGGCTGCATACCACCGCGCACACAGCCCAGCCGAGCGATGGGGAATCACGCATTTAGCTTCTCGGTTTAAATTCAGAAATTAATGGAAAAACTGTTTTTTTCTTTTGTTGTATATTATTATTATTTTTTTTACAAAGAACTGGGAAAGAAAACTGACCAACCAAACCGGGGAAGAATTTAGGCAGGAGGTTCGGATGGGAAGGGCAGGCAGGGGGTGACCCACATACCAGAGACAGGTGACGGCGGCGCCGGGCAGGTGGTCAGATTGGGGGGCGGTGGAGTAATACACCCAGATGGCGTGGGGAAAGAGGAAGAGAGGGGCCGTCACGGAGTGCTGCACTGGAGGGACGTGCAGGCGGGAGAACTTCAGTGAGAGGCACGCGGAGAAAGGCAGAGGGGCGGAACCACGGCTGCACCACCATTCTTTGGCAACTTAGCTGAAGAGCTAGTGTGAGACTGTCGTCCCCTGCTGGTGAAGCAACATATTGCCGGACATGGGACTGCCTCAGAGAACATGGGACTACACAAGGAAATGCGTGTGGAGTTTCGGCCCAGTGGTTGCCAAAGCCTTTGCACACAGCATCCCTGTTGAAGATCAGTATTAGCTAAGAGCAGCTCTGTCGAAGCGCAATAGGGATGTTCCCTCCTTGTGCCCCGAAAAACAATCAGGTCAGCGCACAACACAAGAACAGTTGTGGCACAACGAGTCAGTGGCACCGCGGTGACCTCACCCGAGGAGAAAATCAGACATAAGGAGTCTACAAAAATCAGTGTAATCCAGTGATGCAAATCCAGTTACGATTTTCTCCTCCTGTTGGAAGGGGGTGAAAATACACAGCCCTGGGTAACACCATCCATGTTTTTCAGTGAGTGCAACTATGGTGAACTACAGTCACCAAGAGTGAACTGTGTGAGAACCAAAAAATGTGAATAAAGAATACCAGTGGACACAAACCAGTGTGTTATGTTTGACCCTAACCGAAAGGCTAAGGATGCAGCTTCAAAGTTTAACTGGAAGTCTGAACAGCATGTGGGGAAAACAAACTCCACACGAAGCTGAGCTGGATGTCGAACCCACAACCATGGAGTGGTCGGGCAACAGCGCCCCCTAGCAAGCCGCCATGCTTCTTGTGCCATCCCAGTTCATCCACGGTTCACACAGGACTGTTTGTGCTCTGGGGTCATTTGGTCCACAGGAAAAGCTTTTTGTCTCATTAGGTCGGGTTCCAACCTGGTGGTGAACCTGTCATATGATTTGGACAGTATGAGAGAGGGTTGTATGGAGGGGGCTGCCCTGTATTTATGTATCACCTCTGCCCCCTCCATTTCTTCTTTAAATAAAACTTTCACGCTTAGAGAGGCAATGAGTCATCAGTTTGCTTTTTTTTTTTTAAACCCACTCAGCATCTCTTCATGCGGTCACCTTCGATGGTCTGCCGCTGTAACTTGGAATGTAAACATCTGTGTTTGTCAGGAAGAGCTAAGAGCTGGGCACTGAAGGAGACTATTTCCTTAACCTAATACCGGGTCATTGAGAGCCTGGAGCCTATGCTAGGTTGCACAGCACACAATGCAGGGGACGCCCTGGATAGGACACCAGTCCATCTCAGAGCCTTCGCTCACACAGTAACACTATCACACAGCGGGTGATTCAGAGACACCAATTCACCGAACCGCAGTGCATTTGGACTGTGGGTGGGAATCTGTACAAATACGAGGACACAGACACACATTGACATATGAAAGCAGTGATTGGATCAAAACGCAGAATCATACCGGATTCAAAAACACATTCAGGAGAACTCGAGTGCATGAAATCAAACCAGACAAATGATAAATGACGTAGAAACAGGAGCAGATGGAGCGCAAAGCCAAGGTGAGACGTGGACCTGCCTCCATGAGGATCAGTGCAGAGAGGGACTCACTGGCCACCTGGTGAACTCGGCTCTCCGAAGGTAAGATGGCGTGTTATAATCTGCTCGCACCACAGTGGGCCTCTTTCTGGAACTTCGGCAAAGGGTCATGAATCATTACCAGCACCTGCCTCTTTGCCAATCTTACTTATTTTGCTGTGCAACTTCCAATATGGTCGCAATACTGAGCTTAAGGAGGGTAACACACAGAACACCTCTGGAAGGTCTCCCATGAAGATATATCCCAATCAGGTCACTTGACCTGCCTATTCACACAACAGGTATGCAGAAAGGCCAAGGATTGGTCGCCGGCTCAGGCGTGCAGGCTGGGATTGGTCGCCGGCTCATGCGTGCAGGCTGGTTGTTGGCTCCCAGTGATCGGACTGGGTAAGGCTGAAAACATCACCTGGACTCAGCAGTGACAGGCTGCTGCTCCAGATACACAAGCACCTCTCACACTGAGCACAGCACCGATGCAGTGGGGGGGGGCACCGTCTCTGCCTGACTTTACTATTCAGCCGCAGGTTCCAAAAGAGGTAAATTAAGCCATTATATGGGTCCCAGCAAATCCCACCCACTAACCCATCTCAGAATACACATGGTAAAAACATTAAAAATGGTAACTGCAACAAAGATAGCGGGGAATAATCTCAGACTGGAAAAAATCAGATTTATTTTCTTACACTTTTTAATATGTTAAAGCTAGCGATTCAGAGCGAATTTCACTTTAAATCTTACAAAAGTCTGTCAATCCAGGGACCAGTGTGGTGCTTTTTTACATGAGATCATTCAGTGCTAGTGTTACAGACAGGACACCCTTTACCAGCAGTCAGCATTTCACAGTTTCTCCAAATGCACCTTACTGTCACACGCATGCTTCCACCACCCGGGGGCGCCGGTGCAGCTTGTGGCAAGGCTTCCGAGCCCTGATCCCGGATCAGTTCCGGATGGCCGTTCTCTTTACCTGAAGTGGGGATTAGTGGGCACCCGCCTTATCCCGGATCAGGGCTCGGGCGGCACCACCGGTTAGGAGGAAGCCCTCCTTTACAAGCTGGCTTGATCACGCCCGCCGAGTAGTGAAATATGACCCAAGCAGTTAATTCATAAAAACACTCGACATCTGACGGTGCAAAATTCTTCGTTTACATAGATCAGCTTCCTTTCAGCCTTCAGTTATAGTGGCGAAGGTGGGAGGGCGGGACATAACGGGAGAGCAATTAATCTAGCTTAATACATCAAAATAAAAAAAAATAATTTTGAAGCGAGTCTGTTATTGGTGGGTTGGGGTGCAGGGAGGCGGGGCCCCGGTTTAGCTGAGCAGCTGGCGGATTTCCTTGTGCATGTGACACAGGAAGTCCACGTAGGACGCCCCGCCATTGCTGCTCTTGTCTTCCACCAGGAAGTGTTTGAAGAGCGGCTCCAGGCGGTCTTCCTGCTTCACCACCATCAGCTGCGGGGGGAGGGGCACAACGGGTTAGCAATGTGGCTAAGGATCAACTCGATGCACCAGGGATCAGCTGGACGTTCCAGGGATCAACCCAAAGCACTGAATGCACTCTTGGTCACTCGAGTCTCATGGTTTAGTGTCACGTGTGTTTGGAGGAAGGCAGTGAAATTCCCATGGCACAGCTGCAAGCTGATGCATGTGGGGACAACAGGACAAGCGTCCGTGTGATATAAGTGAACAATAAACAGGCAATAAATAGGTGATGTGATGGAGATAAAGGAGTGTAAACGGACCATGGTCTAGTAATTACTGTCCCAGAACCCTCAGACATTACTGACGCCATGAAGCGCTGGGCTCCAGCCCTGAGACTATAGCTTCATTAGTTGGGTCAGTTGGCCCAGAACGCAGCATCCAGACTGGACCTCCACGTCTGAAGAGATCGGCGTCAGTGTGAGGCAAGCAGTATAAGGGAAGGAAACTTGGGCAGATAAAGCCGGCGGTCGCAAAGGATGATGCGGGTCTGAGCGGCGCTGAGGAAGGTTCTGAGGGACACTGAGCAGGATGGCTCACCTTCATGTAGCGCGATCGCTGCTCTCTGAACATCTCGATGACTTCATGTAGCCTCTTGGAGAAAGGGTTATCCAACGTCGGCAGGTTTGTCTAGGAAAGACAGACATTACAAGATGAAGCCGTTGAACATGGTCCTGCACTCGGCTGGTCCATGCAGAGCTCCAGCCAGCCCAAAAGCCTCCAGCATAGGAACAGGGTGGGAGGTTCCACTCCACAACTGAGTGTCGTGACTGGCATCCCACTGGCACCCGCATCAAGAAAACCAGCAAATGAACAGGTGGGGCTCCTGTCTGATGGGTGACTCACCATGTTAGGGTCGATCTGGCCAAAGACCGAGACGCCGAAGACGCTCTGCAGCAGCTCTGGAGGGGCGGCACCCCCCACCCACAGGAAGAGGCTGAGGCCGTTCTCCAGGAGGTACAGCCCCTCCCGTGACAGCCGCTCCTCAGAGTCACGCACGGCCACGGGCAGGCTCTGGCCCTCCACATCCAGCTTATGCTGTGGGGAGGGGAGTAAATATGAGGGCGGAAAAAAGAGACAGAGACAGAGAGACAGAGAGACAGACAGACAGACAGACAAGCCCTGCCAGGTAATTCGCCAGCAGCACTAACACATTCACCTTGTTTTTAAAAACCTTCTTTTCATCATGACAAAACTACAACTCCCATGAGAACCTGGGAGGGCGGCCTCACGCTACATAACCAATGAGGTGATGTCTCGGGGGAGGGGAGGGGCTTACCAGGGGCAGCAGGCGTGGGTAGAAGAAGGCGTGGCTCTCTGCTACGTCCATGCAGGACACCAGCTGGCGGAGGTACGCTCGGTCGTCGAGGGAGACATCTCCACCGGGCTGCAGCACGTCGCTCTTTAGCACGCAGTTCAGGTAGACGGGCAGCAGCTTCATGCACTCGGGCAGGATCAGCTATGACAGCAAGCATTCAGGGAGATTAACTGCTAATCGGTGTCTGGCGATCAAGCCGCAGTTAACAGACGTCTGGTCTACAAACAATGCCAACAAAATGTATGATTTATGATACTGGATACAAATTCGTGCAGTATTTTCAGAGGTCAAGCTTGCTAAGCGAGTTAAATAATCTTTTGCTTATACCAGGGGTGGCCAATCTTATCCGCAAAGGACCGGTGTGTATGCAGGTTTTTGGGATAACCTTTAGGTCAACTGTTCAA
>JAAGVU020000041.1:1962898-1982981 GCA_011763525.2 Mormyrus iriodes
GCGCGGCCCGCCCGGGCGACCCCGCTGGGGGACGGGGTCCTAGTAAACTAGAGTGGGGGGAAAGAGGGGGGTTGGGGGGGGGGGGGGGGTGGGGGTGGCAGAATGAAATTTTGTTTTATTGAAGTCCAATATGTATCAGTCATCACAATCCACTTGTGGGCTTAAAAATTCCCCAAATCCTCTGAACCAGAGCACATGATAATCAGGCTCCCTGCCCTGATCGTCTGTGGATGCACCTTCTCCTTGTCAGTTCCCACAAGCTTCTTGTCCTCCCTGTTCTTCAGCTTGCCAGGGGCCTCGGCGATGGGCAACGTGGAGTGGAAGATGAAGAGCCTCCCGGCACAGTCCGCTGCCTGTGGGGAGTTAACCGCATGTGGCTTAGCGAGCTCCCAGCGCCGACGGCTGACAGAGCGACTCCCAGCGCCGGCGGCTGAAGGAGCTCCCCTTACCTTGAGGGCCTCGAGGCCCGCCTGGATGACTGGCCCAAACACGGTTTCAGTCTCCCTCGTGTCGGCGAACATCTCCGGGATCTGCTGCAGCAAGCTGAGCAGGGAAATACAGTCAGGGTTACATGGTCCGGGTCATAGGGCAGCCCCACCCACCAAAAGAAGAGGGAAACTGACAGTGATCTGAAAGATAGCTAGTGACTGGATTCATTAGGCTCCTTTCTTAAAGAATAAATTATAGCAACTCTTCAGTGAGGGAACCAAGTTAAGTGGTAACAGCAATCTGAGCTTTAAATGGGACCATCGGCAAAGCCACAAAAACAAAGGACAGCATGCCGACCCCACCTGTCGATGACGGCGCGGGACTCGCCCACCGTGACCAGGAAGCCGTCCAGCAGGGGGACGAACATGTCAGCCACGTCGGACACCACCAGCATCTGCGGCTGGGCCAGCGAGCTCTTCACGTTGTAGAAATGCAGCACCTTGTTGTAGGTGACGAAGCCCACTCTGATGAGGGAGTCGGCGCCGGGCTCGCTGAGGGGACACGCCACGGTGGTCAGGCAAGCTGGAATCCACTCTTACTTACTACCCAAGCTGTCAAAACAGCTACTAACCAGCAAGGACACATAGTATTTCTGTGACTTTTGTGCAATTGGTGCTAGTATCACCAGATGAGGTATTAAAAGTGAAAGATATATATCAATAATTGACACTGTAAAATGTACTTTACAATGTGATTATTGAAGAATGCCCGATCGCAAACCCATCGTAAGCCTCTAGGGGGTGACAGAGAGCTCCACTTTAGGCTCTATCAATAACCCCGGCCGGTGGCAGGCCCGATAGGCTTTAGCGGGTACCTGGGCAGAGAGTCCAGCAGCGTCCCGAGCTCCTTGCACACAACGGAAACCATGCCACTTCGCACAGCGTTGTACGACACGTCGATGAGGAAGATGAAGGCGGGCGGCTGGGGAAGCTGGTTGTTCTGGAGGTGGGACCAGAGGAAACAGCGAGAACAGGCACAGTGTGAGTGACAGGCCGAGCCAGGACACTGGCTCCGGGCCGGGCGGCTCTGATCACCTTGCAGTACTCCACAGTGGCTAGGAACTCATAGCTGCCCAAGGACAACTCTGGCCGCTCGTAGCAGTCCACGCGCTTCCCAGTGTGGTCCAGATGCTGGAAGTAATGGGGGGGAACTGGGATGGGAAGGTCACAATTAGAGACATTAACGCAATACTTCCTGCATCCACAGACACACATATCAAACAAAGATGATAAAAACAACCATCTCCATTTCTAGCATCAAGTGAATCAATCAGTGTCAGCAAAAGAACCATCTATATTAAACCTTTATGCACTGGGACTGACGATTCAGCCAGTGAAGTGTGCAACTCACCCTCAGTGACGCAGCTGCAGAAGGCGCACTGGAAGCGCCGGCCGCCCTCGATGAACTGCATGTAGGGGCACATGTAGGCTTTGCAGCGGTTACAGCGGATGGGGCCGCCTTCTCCATGGTCCACGATGGGCAGCGGCCCCTGCGGGAGATGCACACAGCCAGGTTACACGCTGGCGTGGAGATGGACAGACGGGCCCTGTGCTCATAAGCCCTGAGGCACTAGGGAAAGCCCTGCTGGGAAGCCGAAGGGTGCTGTGTGGCTCAGAGCGTTAGGATGCTTGGCTTGGTATCAGAAGGTCACTGTTTCAAATCCCAGGGTCAACAGTACTATCTGTCTAACCCTGCTTTCTCACAAAAATGTTTGTCGCTTTGGATAAAAGCGTCTAGTAAATGAAAAGCAAGCACTCAGCCTGTGGGGCTTCATCATAGTCACCTCATTTTCGGGCAGCCTGGCCAGCGGCTTGATGATGGCAGCCAGTGGCACCTGGGACTGCTTGGCCATGTCAGAGGTACAGGGCATGTTGTAGGCTGTACACCGGATGAAACGGGGGCTAGCGTTCCCTGGGTCAGCAAGGGGGGAGAGAAACGCAAATAAGCCAAGTTTTTGATGTGGGGTTATAAACACAGGATGGCAGCTGGCCAGGTATTTCCTCTCACCTTGATCTTTGACCTGGAAGGGGGTTGTAACGAGGGGCGGGGCTTGACCCCTCATCCCAGTCATAAAGACCTCGCCGCTCTTGCTGGCTTTATCATCCTCGATGACCTGAATCTAAAGCGAGGAGCAGCAAAGGGGGACAGGTGAAGAGCACTTCATCTGCTCAATCGCCATGTGGGCAGACACACAGAAGCTCATATTTCTTTCATGTGATCTTTCTCATACACACAGACCGTTCATATGTTCCTGATGATCATTTCTATGGACATAAGCATAATCCTTAACTAAAATATCCCTAACTATCCCCGAGTAACCAAACAAACTACAAGACTTTGATTGCAGTCACAGATTTTTATAAACCTGAGGTTTATATTGTCGGGACCTGAAAAATCTTCCCATAAGCTAAAAAGTAACAGGTTTTACCAGATTGTGAGGATATTTAGTCCCCACAATGTGGTAAATACAAACCCACACAACTAGTCATGTCCTTCCACACACATTAACCAGACATTGACAACAACATCTCATCTGTCCATGATATTCCTAACACCCAGAAATGGAAGGGAGAGGTGAGGTACGACCGGGGAAAGACCACATTCTTACAGAAGGCGATACAGCTGCTTAGGGATCACACACAGGAGACGGACAAAGACCACGACCGAATGTCCGCAGAACAGTGAGGGTGGGCAGGACTGTGACAGAAAAACAGCGAACCGCAGTGAAAAGGCAAAAAGAGCCACCAACACTGTATATGTAAATAAAGCAAGATAAACAGCCGCCTTCTCATTTCCATTAAGGAAGAAAGCAGTTATGAGAACATGCCATCAGCAGCACCTTCCATTCCCCCATTTCCTACAGGACGCACACAGAAAAGCTCTTAGCAAAAGAAAAAAAAAACCCTTTGCCGTGGAAATGCAATTTCTTTCATGATATAAATTGTGACCGACTGCCTTGAGTCATCCTTCTTCTGAACCTTTCATTGGACGTGGCTTTGCTTTATAAAAGCCCGTTTGTGGCACTAAAATAACCCGTGCCCAGATTCAATCACTTTGCAAACACTGAACAGCCACCTGTGTCCAGAAACAGCCGCTTCATTTGGTCAGGGAGGTCATCAGACACCAGCATATGAGTTTGTGTCCCTGAGAATTGCTGGCTTCATCCAGAAGGACAGGGATATTTTAACTACCCACCCCCACCATTCCAACATTTCAATTACACAGCTGACACATTCATTTTACTCATTATAATTAAAGATTATTATGCCACTGCATCAAATCTGTTATTCTGAATACTATCGAACAACAAAAAAACTCCAACAAATTAAAAGGGCCAAACTTAGAACAAAGTTCATTTTTTTGAAAATAAAGTCGATATTATTTAAAAGCTCTTAGTTAGCACGCAACACTTTTATTGGGTTTCCACATTAAAGAACAGCAGCACACATTTCTGATAGCCTCACACGCGAAAAAGGTGCCAGCTGTAGGGATATGCCCCTCGTATACACCAGACGGACTCGGCCTGGTCATGGTTTTTCAGTCACAGTACTGAGGTCACAATGGGTGGAGGCAGGATGGAAGGGGAGGGACAGCATGCAGGCAAATGAGCACCCAGGATCAGCCCAGGCAGGGGGGCCTCGAGTCACACGGGCACAGGGCACTTACTGGGCTAGGGATAGCATCTGGGTCTATTCTATGTCTTGATTTCTGCACCGGTTGCGTTTCTGAGGCCTTCTTTATGAATTAAGAAGGGAAAGAAATAGAACAAATTGCCATCCCATAAAAAAAAAAGAAGCAAAGACAGAGAAACGCAGAAGAAAAACTACCCCCCCACCCATCTTGAACAGATGCTCCAGGCCTCATCAAAACAAACCAGATCTCCAGGCTGCTTTTCCTTTCACGATACTGACATGGGTGGGAAGCGAAACTAATAGTATACTTATAGAAATCCCCCATTCTGTCAGACCTATTCCTCTCAAGTCACATCCAGGAACAGATGCCTTAAACGTCTCATTTCCTATAATTCTTCATGGTGTGTGCAGAAAAAAAAAGCGCCAAATGTTGCTTGCTAGGAAGCTTGAAAGGGCTAATGGGGACGGCTTGGCTAACTACAAATTGGCCAACCAGGAAAATAACACTGACAGACTGGGCAACACACAACCTTATATTTCAAATTGCTCACCTCTCCTGGTCTTCAAGGACTTAGAAAATATGGACACAAACTAATAAAATCTGTTGTTTCAACAAGGAACTTTATCTTCACTCAATTAACGCACCAAAATGGCAATGATGAAGGCCTAAAAACTGGAAAAAGACTAAAGACAGCAGTAAATTGAAGAGGTGTGATTCTTGGACCAACACGTGGCCCCTAACTTACACCGAGACCTACTGCTGTGTGGGCACACATGAGAGTGTACATACCGGGCTGGGAATTGAGTTAGGGTCCAGTCGTTTCTGGGCTGGTGGTGCCGGGGCAGGTGCCTGGGGTTGAGCACCAAAATTCGGCTGCCCAGGATAGGGCCCCCCATAACCAGGCTGGGGGCCCCTCATCTGCCCAAAAGCACCTTGGGTAAACAATCTACATTAGTCTCCAATGTTTAAAATGACGGCATACGATGTTATGTATACTGGCTTCATTATGAGGTAAATAGGTTTTGAGAGGGACAGTCTCCAGAAAACAGCTTGGATAGACAGTGGAACTCTTCCACATTAATTGAGTTCGCTCACACTATGGAGCACACAACAGGCCAGGAGAACGGCGGCATAAAAGAGCAGCATACCCATCATTTAAGGCATGACGCACTAGCATGCCACAGCCACTCATGCGGTCAGCGATAACAGCCCAAGGCTTACAGGCCCACAGAGAGACTCACCATTCTGCTGAGGCAGGGGACCTGTTGGGGGACCAGCGGGGACTCCCGGCTGCATAGGAGGTGCACCGATGTGGTTCGGCTGGGACGCTGGAGGGGCTGATACAGACTGAGGAGGGAATGGAGGTCCTTGCATGCCTGGGGTGGGTCTAGCTGGGACAGAAGCACCTCCAGAGGGAGGAAAGGCAGTGGGAGGGGGGGCCGAGCGGTAGGGCGATGGCTGGGAAACCGAAGCTTGGTGGGGGGGCAAAGATCCAGGGAACCGAGAGTGAGCAGAGACAGGGGGGCCTCCACCGTAGGGCTGCGACAGGGGTGGACCCCCCAGCGAGGCCTGTGTGGAAGGGGTGGGAGCTGTGGGGAAGGACTGCTGTGAAACAGGTGGGGGGGCAGCGCCGGGGAAAGGCTGCTGAGGGACATGGGGGGGGCCTCCATATGCAGGAGGATGGGGCCCCTGGGGGACGCTGACATTCGGGGGAGGCTGAGATGGAGGGACCGCTTGCGAAGTATACGAAGGGTTGCCAGGTGTTGGAAAAGCAGCAGCAGATGACAGGTGAGAAGAAGTGGGCGGAGCTGAAAGACAGACCGGTAACCTGAGTAACCGATTACAGAAATCTAAAGACTACCACATTAGAAAATGCGGACCCGTTTGCTCTTTAGAAAAAAAAGCATATGTTTCAGCTATCAAAAAAATGCAAGAGCAAAAGTACTATAAATAAAATCTAAAACGATCACGATCAATAAAAAATTTGTATAATCAAAATGTCGGCAATTTCGGACTAATCACCATAAGGACTAGCTTGGGATGGAGCAGCACCAATCTGCATGCCAGCCATCTGATTGGTCACTTGCTGGGTGCTTGTGGGTGGACCCTGATACTGCTGATGATACAGAGGCTGAGCTGCGGGCAGTGTGGCAGGGGCTTGTCCATAGGCCTGCGAGGCTGGGGGCCTGTCCCAAAAAAGGCAGAAGACATCAGGAACAAAGCCACACACAAAGTCTTCTGAGCACCTAACATGGCACACTTTTACAGACAAGTTGAGATAATGTGCTTTACTTTTAAAGGCTCAAAGCCAAACTTCATAAAGAGGGATTCATGAGGTGATCATAGAAGAGCTGGCGCTGACTGGCACTCACCTGGGTGGCTGGCTGGTCATTAGGGCAGGCCCGTTCTGCACCTCTTCCTGGGGGTATTGGCCATAGCCAGCAGCTGAAACTGGAGGAGTTCCTGAACTGGGGGGCACTCGGCCAGGACCTGGGCAGGGTTTGGCACACAAGTTCACCTTCATTTCAGTACCATGTCTTACGTTTGCCATGAAGTTTCTAAGGCAGCGAAAAAACAAACTGACCAGGCAGCTAAATTAGATGGCAAACCTCTCCATCTACTGTATACTGAATACATGTAGCCCATGTCCTGCCAGATCTGGGAGAACAACTATCTGCTTGTCGGACTGACAGTTCAAGAAAGGGTTATGCTTAAATTTTTAATTATGTTAAATAATTACCAAGTGAATGTGATAACTCAGATAGGTTAGGTAGCTTAAGTTACCTAACAATTCACTACCCAGGTTGCTAAGGAGAGGAACTGGACAGTGAAACCCAGCACAAAGACAAAAGCGACAGCATCTGAGCATCATGGGACAGAAAGCACATGTTTAGAGCGCCACGCAATGCTGAGCGAATTACCTAGGCCAAAAGAGGAGGAAGAGGACAGGTCAGGGGTAAAGCCGGCAGCAAAAGCCTTGGAGGGAAAGCCTGAATAAGGAGAATAACCTGAAATAAGAGAACAGAGATGAGTGGCCAGAGGAAGATAAATAGCTTTCCAAAGATGGAAGGTTGGAGAGAATCAGCTGGAAGGGAGAGGATTGCTGGTGGGAGAGTAGCAGGCCTGGCTGTCTCAGGTCAGTGGGGAAACCTGAGGTCTATACCATCCCAGGTGTCCCAAACACCCAGACACAGCAACGCACACAGAGGAAAAACAACAAGGTGAAGTGCCCAGGGCAGACCACCAAACTTTCAGAGAAATTCTAATAACCCTCAGGTCAATCTGAGTTTTTGCTTCAGTGGTTTTGTTTTTCTAAATAACATAAAAAATTTAATTTCTTGAGATTAATACTAACAATTTATTTTCTCTGAACCCATCATCCCTTACTGACCATGTGACTGTGAGGCAGGCCCTTACCTGGGGGCTGCAGGGGTCCGTCCTGCTGGTACACTGCGTTGTGGCCATTGTAAGGCCCATAAGGGGTGGCATGGGGCCCCCCATAGCCTGGCTGGCCGTACACCTGGTAGCCCTGAAGCGGGGGCTGCCCGTACGGAGTGGCAATGTGTGGCTGCTGGTTGACATTCATTCTTAGTTCATCCCTGAATCTGTGACAGGACACAGCAACATGTCTGTTTGTGGTACTCAGGACAAGCACAAAACGAGGCCTTTCAGACATAAATCCATATAAATAAATAAAGGAGACTATATTAGGACTGTTAAGCATGGTTGAAGGAAGAATTGATGGGAAGGATTTTAATC
The DNA here is from genome assembly GCA_011763525.2 of Mormyrus iriodes. Classification (NCBI taxonomy): domain Eukaryota; kingdom Metazoa; phylum Chordata; class Actinopteri; order Osteoglossiformes; family Mormyridae; genus Mormyrus; species Mormyrus iriodes. The sequence goes on from JAAGVU020000041.1 coordinate 1,970,780, forward strand.
AAACTATTTATTCTAGGCATGTATTCTGACTTGTTCATACACATGCTGTACGTAATTCCATTTGTTTCTTTCGGTGTTTCTCATAACAGGGGTGGGATCCTGCCAGCTGATGCCAAGGGCTGAAACATCTGTTCAGCCATCTCCTTTGTGTGCCGTAACAACCTGAACCAGAAAACCCATAAACTGTCCAGGTAGCAAACAGCAAAGCCTTCTTCTGGATAATGTTAGACATGTGCATAACCTCCTGGGATAAGACTGGACAGGGAGTGCACAATGCTGCCAGCATTCAAATCAGAGATTAACACCAGCATTACCAGACCATTCAGGCAGTGTCTTGACATGCAAACCAGTGCAGTTAGACAATGATGTTTGCGCTCCTTGGCCACACCCCAGAATAAAACACTATAAGTGTTTAACTTCGCCAGATTTCAAATGCAAATTCACCAATCTAAAAAAGAAACATTAGACGGTTGTTTGGACAACAACCTTACCAGCTGAGTACTAAATCTGAGTTTGTGTGCTGGGACTCTATTTGTACGCAGTAAAATAATCCCTTTTTAAACTTGATAGACCTACGCAGAGAAATGCAGACAATTGTGTGTGTAAATGACACACCCACACCACGGCTATATGAACGGTACAAGCCAAACACAGTATACCACTTTCCACAAAGGCTCTGGAACCGATGCCCGTCCATCACCGACCCTTTGTAAATAGGTAGTTGCCCGGCAGCAAAACATGGATGCTGCGACATCCGATACGCAAACAATCATACGGTTATATGTTCTAATGCACAGAGCATGACCTAATGTCAACCACTGGCCCGTCGCCACAGCTATTAAAGCGTGACGGGAAGCGAGGTCTCAGCGCGAAAGTATAGCCCTAATGAAAGGCCGACACGGGGTGTATAACACCAGCAGTGTCCGTGTTTCTGTGAGTTTAAAATGAAAGCCGGCCGACGCATCCCGGCAGCAGAGCTAGCATGCTAGCCGCTCGTAGCTAAGCGGACAGAGCCCGCGAGCCGACACGGCGCGCGGGGCTCGCGGAGGGCTAACGGGCAGCACGCGTAGCGGCATCGCGGGACATTTTGGACGGGATATCGATAACCCAGACGCCAGGCTGTCAAGGACCGCGGCGTCTAGCTGCCAGTTTCGGTCAGGGCCTACTCACCGGATGACACCGGAACCCACCGTGAAGCCAGCTAGCTGACGCGCGACGATACCGTTAGCTTAGCCCCGGCATAAACCTTTCGCACTCACCCTCAGAGCAATTCGGTACAGTTTAACTCCCAGACCAGCGGACGGTTGTCTGCCGCCGTGGCTCTGCTGAGGTGTAGGTACAGCGCCTTTCTCGGCTTAGAACCGCAACTCAGAGTCTCCTGATCCGGAGCGAGTTTCTCCGCCAATCGCTTCCCCCGAGTCGCTTTCCGCAGACGCACAAACCGGAAGCACAGCCGGTGTGTGCCACGTCCGCAGACGGAAGCTGCGTCATCTGCGTCAGCACGACGCCGGGTCTGTTGCGCAATACGGTAACGCGGGTTATTGGTACCTTTATCACCTTCATGTCTAGTATACGAATCTTAATTATTTATTTATTTACAGAATAATGATGGAGTCACTGAATTAAATGTTTGTGTTACATTGATTTTATTCTAATTTCCATTCCATTTTTTTTTCGTTTGGACGAATGATACACAGAATGCTGTGGATACCCTGTGTGGGATGCCAGTCCATCAGAGTATATGCACTGATACACCAGTCCCCTTGAAGTACTTTTCTGCAATTGTTTTGATAGTTATATTTCATTTATGGTTCCTTCCTACACATCACTGTCAGCAGCTGAATCTAGGAGATCTGGATTGCTGCTGGAAGAGTTGTGGGTCGTCCTGTGGTCTGTGTGGATCCCAAAGCCCCAAAGTGATGGGGACACTACCGTAAAAATGGTGCCGTCCTTTGAATGAAACATAAAACAGAGGTTCTGACTCGCTGAGGTCATAAACGATCCCTGGGCATCTTTCGAAAGAGTAGGGGTGGTACCCCATCATCCGGTCAAAATTGCCAACTATGACCCTTTCAAATCTGGTCTCCTAATCATCCCCTGTATCTAAGTGGTGAATTATCTCCTGCCCCTTCACCACCTGAAAGCCTGAAAGTTTTACACATCTTCCAAATCCACCAAGTGAGCATCATCTACACCTTCAGTAGGGTCTTTTTGCAGTCACTGTCTGCCAGGTTTTGTTGGCTGAGGTGTCTGTATGCACAGGGATGGTGGTCGGTCACCATGGTAACACAGATCCTGCGCCGTGCTCTTATAAAACCTCCTGCTCTTCGCCAAATTAAATGATCTTATTTTAGGGCAAAATTGCAGGCCTCCACTGCTACAGGGACAGCACAGAGGTGACCTCCCCTCGGCTGTCACCCTCTGTGGCAGGTTATCTCTGCACTTTGCCTACTATCATGGTGCTGGAGTCTGATAAGTGACTCTCACTGCTTAGTGCTGCTGACTGTCAAGCAAATACGTCGTTCATTTTAGCACCTGTCAGTAGTCCCATTTGTTAAGCGCCTTCATTCCACTACACCAGCAGTGCAAACGAAAATATAGGTTTTGCCATGAACTGATAATTAAAGTTACCTGAAATCAGCTTGCTACATAAGTTGTGGTGTTTGTTGTCATGATGATTATTTGAGTTCTTTAGATGCAGATTGATTTGCTATGTCGTGCTTTTAATCGATAAACATTAACTTTACTCTCTGTTCACGACGCTGTCTGACTGCTAATAGTCACTTCAAAATGTACACTGGATCATACTTGGATTTAGTCTCTACCTCTTATGCGTTTGAATATAGAGGCATATACTGGTGTTAGCATGTTGATTATATCTCACATTTACTAGATTCACAGAAGTAAGTTGAGTAAGAAAGTAAGGAATTAAGTAAGTTATTCAGGCATATCTATCGGTTCTCTGTAATATGGTGATTTTCACCCCTCCTTCTCTCATAAAATGCCTTTTTTGGGCTTCCTGGGACTCTGTTATCTTCCTGAAATAGCCCCTGCAGAGGCCTTTGGAGGCACTCGGAGACAAAGCTCTCCAATCAGGGTCTTATTTTGGGAAGGGCTATCGGCATTCCCCTCTCTGACTGCCCAGGGGGCCCGATTGACAGGACAACTGTGGTGGACAGGAAGGCCTTACCCCCCCCCCGCCCCTGCATGTCAGTTAGGCATTCCACGGCGTGTGCTGCGGTAGTACTGGCCAGTAGCCCTCCTAATTCCTTTCTCTGCCCACCTGTTTATCTCTCTTTCTCCCCTTTGCTCGGCTTGTGTGTGTGTGTGCGTGTGGGTGAGTGCACTCGTGTGGGGTACACCCACGTGTCCCCACCCGCCTCCGGGACAAGCTGGCACTTTACCCCAGCCACAGGGTGAGCTCAGCCATCAGGGAAGCTCCCCTCTCTGACAGTCTGGGGACCACTGTGGCCCCCCAGCACAGACAGCCAGGCTACGGGACGAGCTAAGGAAGGCATAGTGTGGGCAGAGCCATGGCTGCAGAAGAGGCAGTGATCACGCTGTCTGGCAGCACGCCGTGGGGTTTCCGTCTCCAGGGCGGCACTGAGCACCAGAAGCCACTGGAAGTGTCGAAGGTAAGTGAGGTGCTGAGGAAGAGGAGGAGGAAGAGGAGCAGAAAGTGGGCTAGACGAAGCATCCTTAATGCTGGCGTGTCTTGTGAGTTTTGTGCTGTTCTTCTATCGCTGAGTGCAGTTCAGTCCCAAGTTCTGAGCAGAACTCTCTCATCTGGGCAAACAGGGCTCCAGGGTCACACTGTCGAAGCTGGAGAGGAGCTCGTCGGTCCAGGAGCTTCAGATCTGTCTGAAAAGCATTTTGCGTTTGATTTGGCATCTTGGGATTTGTATTTTTCTCAGACTTTCCTCAAGCAATCGATTCGGTCATGTGCCGTCAATGTCAAAACGTAGCACCCGCATTTAATGTAGGATAATCAGAGGGAATATGTGTAGCTTTTTATATGAGAAGGCGGTTTGTGATTCTGCGCTGACATCTGTTTACGGCCTTGTGTCGGACAGGGTCGCACACAGACCATGGTTTTGAATTAATGCTGCTTCAGAATAACTGGGAGCTTTTTCTGTGTCATCACCTGCTACAACTTTGCTTTTTTCTGAAATATATATTTTTAGATGAACTATTATAGAAAAATTTCCAGTCGTGGGCACATGGTGCAATCTCTACACACAGCAAGGCTCATATAAAGTTTATAGGATTATTAAGCGGTAATGGACAACTGGAACTTAACAATTAGGAGTATTTTACAATTAAAAGGACTCATATAAATGTTACACACAATTATAAATCGCTTCATATTTCTTGATTGCATGTTGCTGAATGTTTCATGTTGATGTCACAAAACCATGTAGATTTCAAAAATAAGAAATACAACAAAAAAAAATATGAACTAGTTTGGGAAAACGCTTCTGTAATTCCCTGAGCTCGCACTTCCAAATAAAGGCTTCCTGGGGCTTCTATCTTAAGCCCGGTCACTCTGCCAGTTGTTTGGCTTCCCTGTAATTCCAAGATATTTCCCACGACACTACTCTCTCTCCCAGCTATCGTAGGGCAAATAGAATGCCGTAACCTATGTAGTAGACGGGCATTGTTATTCATAGCGCACGGATAACCAGAATAGACCCCATTCAAAGGTAAAATGTCTCCCGGACAGTCTGCAGACCTGAGCTTTCTATTAATACTCATGTGCGCTGGCATTGTGGGTGAGAGTGTCCTTGGTCTGCTTTTTCTCTGATCAGGCAGCCATTCTGACCAGCTCACGTTTGTCCACTGGCCTATTTTTCAGTTCTCTGTCCTATGCTGAAAGGAGGTTTGGGATTTTAGTGCCCCAGTGCTGGTTAAATCTGACTGACTCCCATCTTGTCCACCCCTCTCTGTAACGGCAAGGTCACCTCTGGGCTTTGCTTTCAGCTCCTGTGCTTTTTCCCTGCCGCTTTGTCTGCCAAGCGGTTCCCATAAATGACCACCCCTGATGCCCGCCATCATACGCGCCACCCTGCTAACCCTCGGGTGTGGTAACCATGCCAGTGTCTGGTGTCCTAAAACTGAACCATCTCAAACCTGTGCAGTCATGTACTCTGATGTCCTCTATCCACGATTTGCCCTCTTTTCATCACTCTTGGCTGGTGGGGGGGGGGGGGTGGTCTATGGGGCCCCCACAAATTTAATCAGGGCTTTTTAATATTCATTTACAACGAATTGCTACATGATCCTTCTGAAGTGTGGGGCTTATTTCAGGTCTGTTTGGGGTGTGTGGCACATTCCTGGCATGTCTGAGCAAGGGAGCTATTGTTGGTTTGGGGCGGGGGGTGTGCCCTGGTGAAAAGCTCTCATTGACAGATGGACCACTGAGTTCGAACCAGTACGGGGCACAGCATGTCAGACAGGCGTGTTGTATTGTATGTACAACCAGTGAACGGTCACTGTCCCTGCTGCTGGATCTGTCCCTGGTCAGGATTTAGATTAATTGGAAATTAGTGGGAAAAAGAAACTAAAATATCAGCCCTTAAAAGGCCAGATGAGGTTCACCGAGCATTCGTTCCCTTTCTGTCCAAGATGTCGATCCACTTTGTTTCTGTCGTGTCCTGTCACTTATTTATACATCTGGATCAGCTGTCCCCCACTGTGGGATGGACCTCCGGGCCACAGGGCGGCGGTGCAGCACGCACGATCACATGCGTGTTAATTTAAGCTCCTGCTTCAGGCTCAGATGGGCCTGTGTAAAAATACATGCAAGGTCCCGGTACCTAGCCCAGGTCTGTCAGACTTTCTGAAAGTAGAAATACTGAGAAAATGGCCTATTTATTGTGAGTTGGCTTGGGAGGCCTGGGGACACATTGACTTTGGAGGCTGCGAGTGCCCCCCCATCATGGTTGGTGTGTGACGGTAACTCTCACCTTGAACAGGTTGATATATTTATCAGGATAAAAACACAGACGTGGCCTTCTGACAGTGCTCTTTAAAGCACTCTCCTCGCTGGTGTGCAGTGTCGCATAAGCACCCTGTCTCCTGCTCAGAGGAAGCCTTCTGCCCCGGGAAGATACAGAAGCCCAGGGGCCTGGAAAGTTAATAATGGTAGCAGTCAGACTATCTGTTAAATATTATCCCCTTTTAACTGGGAAACATTTACTTTGTCAGTGATGTTTCCAGATGAAATGTTCAAAACTGTTGACCATGCTAGACCCCTCAGCCAGTTACGTCACACCATTGGACTCACTGGCACTGCCTGGTCCTGGCTTCCGTCTTATCTTACTGACAGAACAGAGTACATTTCCCTTGTAAATGAAGGTCCCGGACACTCATCGTGGCCTGCAGAGTCCCCCAGGGGTCAGTACTTGGCCCCATCCTTTTCATGTGATACATGCTCCCTCTTGGCCATATCATTAGTCACTACGGAATCTGATTTCACTGCTATGGTTATGACACACATCTTTACATGAAAACTGACACGTACTCCTCTGCAATTTCATTACAGTCATCACCACCGATATCCACAGTACTCACTGCCTGTATGGAGGAAATTAAAATGTGGATGAAACATAACTTTCTCCAGTTGAATAGCTCTAAAACTGAAGCGATCTCGATTGCCCCCCCACACCAGCTTCAGTCATTCTCCATGACCAGCATTATACTCTCTGGTCACGACATTCCCCTCTCCTCATCAATCACCCACCTCAGTGTAAGATTTAACCCTCAACTCACCTTTGAAGCCCATATTAAACATCTCTGCAAAATTTCGCTCCACCACCTTAGAAATATTGCAAAACTGCATCCTACTCTTACCTTGCCAGATGCTGAAAAGCTGGTTCGTGCTTTTCTCTCTTCCAGACTGGATTACTGCAATGCACTACTCATTGGAATCCCTAACAAGAATCTTCAAAGACTCCGATAAATTCAGAACAGCGCAGATGAGAGTGCGGAAACATGAACACATTACACCCATCCTTCATTCACTTCATTGGCTTCCCATCTCTGCCCGGACTGAATACAAGGTTTCCTTCCTTACTCACCAGAGCATCTATGGCAATGCCCCCCCCCACCTGAAAGAACTACTTACCCCACTAACTTCAACACGGTCCCTTCACTCTACAAACTCAATTCGCCTCCTCTTCCCCAGGACTAAACTCAGCACCATGGGTGATCGGGCCTTCTGTTCTGCTCCTTGACCATGGAACACCCTCCCAGACTATTTGAGGGCACAAGAAACTACTGAGAGTTTTAAAAAAGGACTTAAAACATTTCTTTTTAGCAGAACTTATGGCTTTTAATTCATTTGCGGGCTGCCGCATTTTTTTATGGTTTTTAAAATGTATTTACGTGTTTTATGTTGTTTTTACAATGACGTTTTTATTTTGTAGCTTCAAAGGTAAAGTGCATTACAAATAAAATGAATTATTATTATTATTATTATTAGTGTATCGCTTTATATACTTTTGAATGTTAACCCTGTAACTAAAATGTTTTTATTTCTCTCTGTCTCACCTCCTACCTTGTTAACTGTGGCTGTGATACTTTTGCCTCCCCCTGGTGGTCAAGGTGCGGAAGCGCAGCAAGGCATGCCGAGCAGGTCTCCGTGAAGGTGATGAGCTGCTGTCGATCAATGAGCAGCGGTGTGGGAAGCTGAGCCACGGCGAGGCCATGAGCCTGATCGACAGCTGCACAGGGACGCTTCACATCGGCATCAAGAGGTTAGAATGACAAGCAGGGGCGTCGGTAATAGGGAGGATGGGGGGACGCATTCCCCCCAATATCGGCAGCAGACGCCCCCCTGCTTCCCAAAAAAATAAACAAAAATAAGACTGCGTTTCTTACCTTTTATTATGAATCTGCGCATCACTGAGGCCAATTCGCTGTGCATGCAGACTGCAAGGACAAAACATTTACCTAATGAAGATTGTAGTCCTGCGTCAGACAAGCTGATTTTATCATATGTATTAGCTATTTATTTATTATGCTTTTTGTGAAATTGCAATGTAAACAGTGTTAGTCTTATTTTAAATGATGACATTTTCATTTTAAAAATTATTTTTAAATCTTACTTTCATGATATGACTATTGCATGTGTGCCCATTGTAATGTCACAATATGCATTGCACTCCCCCCTATCCCCCGGCAAATTCACTTCCCCCCAGTGACTCCTTCTACCGCCACTGATGACATTGAACAGAAAGATGGGGTATTGACTTGCTTGAGAAAGATGTCCTTTGTCCTCCTTTCCGCAAGGGGGCACACCTGGGAACACCAGGATATTAATGTCAGTATTTAGCATCACATTTTGTCCGTAATTCTAAAATTTGGTCGCATGGATCAGGCACGTTGCATATCAGCTGTTATGTTCAATGCCTGCTTACAAATCTTTTTGGCCCTTTGAATCATGGCACATTCCTGGAGGAACAAACAGCCCTGCACTCATAGCTCCTCATGGCCGTTATCTCATCTGCCCTGCTGCTGCTTCCTCCAGGCTTCCGATGGGCTTCCAGTCCGTGGTGCTGCCAGACCGCGCACCGTCCCCCCGAATCGACAAGGAGTACCGGGCGGCTCTGCGGGCCCTGTCCCCGCCCAGCACTGGTTCTACCCCCCACAGGTCAGCTGAGTTACCCCGGGGAGGCCTGCTCTCCCCCACGGGCCGGGAGTGGGTGACCTCGCCCCCGGGCAGCGAGGCATACTACGCAGAAACGGACAGTGATGCCGACACGGTGCACGAGCGGCAGAGGCGGCAGAGACGCCGAAGCCCTAACAGCGACGGCGGCGGTGGGGGGCGGCGGGAGAACCCGCCTGGAGTGGCCAGGAGGGAGGTGATCTACCAGCCCCCCGAGGAGGGCTGGGCCACGCTGCTTGAGAATGGAATCGGAGACTCCCGCACCTGTGACGAGCAAACCCCCCTGGACGGACCCAGCTCCAACGAAGCTGACAGCGGCTTTCAGGAGCTCCCAGGCCTGGCCCCCCTGGTGGCCCCTGAGCGGGCAAAGGAGGCCCTCCGGCTTGTGTCCACAGGGGCCCTGGTGCCCATTGTGGGGCCCGTGATCCAGCCCATGGACGAGGAGCTCACCGTTAACTACAGGGACAGAGCCAAGCAGGCCAGTAAGTACCTCAGCCAATGACGGCTGTCATTCCACTATAAGCATGGTGCCGTTGGGGATCAAGGCATGTCCCAATCTCCATCAGGAGGCACTATTCTCTGTCTCTTAGCCTCAGTAGGATATGTTGAGGTGGAACAGGGTCTTTTGTTTGACATGTGGAGGGTCCAGGGTCTTAGTGAAGGACCTAGGTACTGTGGTAAGCCTAGTGGGGGGCACAGGCTAAAGCTATATTTGCCCCATGACAGATAACACAAGTGGCCCCCTGGAAGAGCAAGTGAGGCATTTCCAGCTGCTGTCCTGAGTCAGATTCCCGATAGAGCCTGTCCCACATGCTTACGCACACGCACACACAGGCAAACCGGCACATGAAACACTCACGGGCGTCTACACCCACACAACCAAAACTGCACTGACAAACATCCATGAACACACACAGGTGGCCATGCTAACATACAAACCCAAACAGATTTATACTGAAGCAGAAATCTTAGAAAACATACAAACTGTTACGTAATGTTCACATGCGCGAGTAAATGATGCTTAACGCGCACACACTCACTGTATTAATTCTGCCAAGTATTTACCAGCAAAATAACTTAGAATAAATCATTTAGTGAATACTAAACATACTAGAAGCTTCCCGCCATGCGACTCGTGTTAGACGGGGTGCATGTCTGGGTAGGACAGGAGGCAGGGTCCGACCTGGGGGGGTGAGGTAAGGGTTAGGGGTGTCTAAATATAACCAGTGCAGCTGTTATCATCCATCAGACAATAGGGCGAGCAGCAGGAAGATGAGAACATTATTTATGTGCAGTTCCATTTTCCAAAAGGGTGACGCTGGTCCCAGGTAGAAGAGCTGACCAAGAGCTGCTGGAGATGTCACAGTTAATCTGCCAGCGGGGCCCCTCCCCCTGCTCCCTGCTCCCGGCCTCCAACCTTCTGCTCGCTGAGCTGCCTTGTAAAGTTCTTCAAACTCCCAGAAAAGCACCTGCTGTTCATGTTCCTGCGTTGCCCTCTTGCTGAGAGCAGGGATTACGCTCTGAGATTAACATGCACTGTGGTGATATAGGTGTTGAGCGACAGTCCATGCGTTAATATACCATCTGCACACAAATGTCAGGCAAGTGATATTATTACAGCATGCAGTGATATCATTGTAAACAGAAACGTAACGATTAGCAGTGTTATACAACAGGAGTCAGGGTGCACCTCAGAGGGCTATGACACTGCGCCAGTGATCGGAAGGTCATTAGTTCACATGCAACGTAATGTTACTTGCTCCAGCTCTCAATATATAGGCCAGTGGTTCCAGGGCATGTGTGACCCTGCTCTCTCTCAAAAGTGTACCTCACCTCGGATAAAAATGTCTGCTAAATAAATAAGATGTAAGAATATATATGAATGGGAAACGTCGCCGAAGAGATTGTGGCTGTTTACGGATTCTGGAAATCTGAACATCATTTTAAAAATATTTGTTTAAGTTTTGTTCATCTCTTTCCAAAAGGAAAGGCTACATTAAATTTAGTGTGTTTCTGAGAAAAAATACCTGCACTGTGTAGGTGATCAGGGGAAAACAAATGAACCTGGCATCAGATGAAGACCCAGCAGAGGTGGAATCTGGACAATACAGCTAAAGCCTCATTGGACCGATACTGATCTCAGTATCGATACCGATCCCAGTACGATACTAATCCTGATGCCAGACCTGGGCAGCCCATGGGTCTGTCACACCTAAGGACAGGTTTGACTTTGGGTGCCTGATAATGGGATTGGGGGGGGGCGAAGGTTACACATTAGTGTCAGACGTCAGCAGGGAACTGGAAATATCACCCCCCCACCCCTCAGCCAGGGAAAGTGGGGGAGCAGCTGGGGGGTGGGTGGTGCCTGGACAGGATGGCCCGTAGTCTGTCTAAACACAACTCCCCCACTCCCCCCCCTCCCCAGGCAAGACTGGCAGGTGGATTCTGTCCATCAGTGGTAGAAATAGATCAGAATGACCTAATGCTGCTCTGTAGGGTGCCAGGAATGCGGTAGTTAGACAAAAGGCCGGGGTGGGGGGGTGGGGGGACTGGATAGTTTAGGGATGATGGGCAGTTATCTGGAGAATGGAGTGGTACTACATGACAGAGACCTTCCAGTCGGACCATCAGAGTGGAGAGCCATCAGCAGGGGACAGGAGACTCCAGCAGGTCCGTTTCCCCATAATGCCGAGTGAATATCCCCTGGTGACGAGCACTCACTGTGGGTACCCCGTGTACGCAGGTGGGTAAGACGGCGGGGCCGCTAGCGAGACCGGCAGACTATGGGTGGGCCTAATGGGACACTGGCTGCTGTCGTTTCAGTGGGATTTTAAGGGATTTTAACTCTGTCGGTTAACAGCTAGCAGACAAGATATTGGATAGAAGAATTTGTTTGTTTAAAATATTAGAATTTTTTTCTGGTTGAGGCGGGGCAATTTATGATTAATCGATTAATTGATTAATCAATTACAATGACCTGACCGTGCAAGTTCAGATTGTAGAATACAACCGTCAGCCTGGGATTGTGAAAAGTAGTTTATCTGGCATGAATAGGATCTCTCGCTTTCTCTCTCACTTAGACGTATGCAAGGAATAAATCTACCAGTAGATATAAACAATATGATAAAATAAAAGAACCTGTTAATGGGCTTGTTGGTATGATTGAAGTATCTTGGCATTGCTTTCCTTTCTTACAGCCTCTGTAATCCGTATACTGATATCTGTAGGACACATTCATGAGGGTCACGGAGTTAGGTCTCTAGTTACAAGTAAGTGATTATGGAGAAATTCTGGGGAAAGAATGGGAAAGCGTGGTGGACCTCTTATCAGAGACACACTGACAGTCTGGAGACGCCGTCTGGGTGTGTGGTATTGTGTGGTACAACTCTTCAGAGAGATGTGACCTTTAATCAGAGGTTAACGTTTGGATATCTGACTATGAATATATGGTAGACCTCTTCAGAGAGACATGACCATCATTCGGTGATGGACCATTTCATAGACCTCTGACTATGAATATATGGTAGACCTCTT
>JAAGVU020000041.1:1983349-1998417 GCA_011763525.2 Mormyrus iriodes
CTCTTCAGAGAGACATGACCATCATTCGGTGATGGACCATTTCATAGACCTCTGCCTATGAATATATGGTAGAACTCTTCAGAGAGACATGACTATCATTCGGTGATGGACCATTTCATAGACCTCTGACTATGAATATATGGTAGAACTCTTCAGAGAGACATGACTATCATTCGGTGATGGACCATTTCATAGACCTCTGCCTATGAATATATGGTAGACCTCTTCAGAGAGACATGGCCATCATTCGGTGATGGACCATTTCATAGACCTCTGACTATGAATGTATGGTAGACCTCTTCAGAGAGACATGACCATCATTCGGTGTTGGACCATTTCATAGACCTCTGCCTATGAATGTATGGTAGACCGCTTCAGAGAGACATGACCATCATTCGGTGATGGACCATTTCATAGACCTCTGACTATGAATATATGGTAGACCTCTTCAGAGAGACATGACCATCAGTCAGTGGTGAACTCCTTTGGGAAGGTGCTTCTACAGCTCATCCCTTGGTTTGGGTAGCCAGCCTGAGGACAGACTTTGCAGAGACTGACAGGAAACTGTGTTTCAGAGCCAGGCATTTGCTCTGTGCCCTTTGTGAAGCTTTGGCAATTCTCTGTAAATCTGTGGTCACTGCATGGATGGATTCCACAATAGGTCATTGTGGTCAGTCCACCTGTCCAGTAGAGGGACCTACACAATCCATACAATCATCTCTTCAGAACATGTCCACCTGCAAGAACCATGACAGGGATAAGGGCTAATGGCAGCTGTCCTGGGGAGCGTGAACATTGGGACATCCTCCAAGGAATACCCTGTCTGGGTGTCAAATCCATAAATGTATTAATAGGGAATGACTAATGTTTAGTCTCTGTGGACACCCCCCAAGAACAGTTGTGATTTCAAGTGATACAGCTGAGACAATTTGTGTGACCAAAGGCAGTGGGACAGACATTGTCAGTGTCCATGCTGGAGGTCTGTATGATAGCAGTAACCATGAATTGTGTAAGGACATTCAGCCATGGACCTCATTCGGTCAAGCGCTAACCTGACATAGTACTTCAAATAGAACAACGTCTCCTTTCTTTTCCTATAGACTTATCTTTTGGCTCCTTGTTGGCTTCTATTTACTCGTTTCGCTAGTCATTAGTTGCTGTTACACATCGAGTTCATTTCCTCCTGATTCCACCCAAGGAATTCATGCATCTAATCTGTATCAGAATGGAAGCTCAAGAACCTCAGTTGGATCAGTTGAGGAGCATCTTCAAACCACAGGCTCATCTACCTAACATGTCCTTCTCTTGTCTTGTCTTGTCTTCAGGTTTACTATGGTAGGAAACACTAAAAATGTTAGCGGCGTTGATGCCACAGGCTTTGATTTTATGCAGTTTGCCCAGGTGCAGCGCGACTGACTTCCGGATGTCATTAAAAATGGACCACAGTCCGTATTACTGTAAGGGGTCTTGTGTTACTGATTCGAGCTGCTTGCTCTGCTCTGATGACGCAACCCCCACCCTGTACAGTTTCTCTGCTCAGGCTCCAGGCCGTATCGCATAACTGTGGCATGGCCACGACGTCGCGGGACCGCCGCCCTGTCGTTTAGAGAGCTGACAGGACAGAAACTTGTTAAATAGGCTCCTGCTTCTGCTTTTAGCTACTGACCTCATGAGGCTCTCCGTTTAAATGCCAAGCTTAGTTATCCGTGGGACTGAAAAGTCGCTTGCCACTCCGTGCTCCACATTGTTCCCCTTGATGCTAAAGGTCAAAACTCTTTTAATATCAACCTTAAATCCAACCATCCATTTTGTGTAACTGCTTATCCAGTAACTCTGAAGACATGTCGTGCCCTGTCCATTTCCGCATGTCACAAATGCGTCATATGTCACGAGCGTCAACAAACTATATGCTTATATAGTTATATCCATCCATCCATCAATTTTCTATAACTGCTTATTCCATATGGGTTATATAGTTATATAAGTAGTATATATAATAATATATACTATATTCTTCAGTAAACAAATAATTTTTAAATAACATTTATGGGTATTGATTAAACATCAAAGAATGTGGCTTGGTAAGTCAGTGCCCCCTCAGCAGATGGTGCTCGAGAGGGCCGCCGATGTCGCGTAATGGGTTGGTCAGCACTGGTCATGCGATTGTTGTCAATTGTGCTTTCCTGCCCAGTCTTTCATTTCTCCTTCATTCACCAAGTAGCCAGCTAACTACAAAAACTGCAACAAGTTACACTGGTCTGTTGCTGACCATTGAACTTGTGTTTTCCTACCATCAACTGCAGAGCTTCACCGCGGTGAGAGCGTCCAGGAGAAGCAGGTGAAAGAGGCTCGCAGCAAGTGCCGCACCATCGCCTCGCTGCTGACCGACGCCCCCAACCCGCACTCCAAGGGCGTGCTCATGTTCAAGAAGCGGAGACAGCGTGCCAAGAAATACACTCTCACCTGCTTTGGCAGTGTCAACGGTGACCTGCGGGCAAACGGTGACGAGGAGGAAGAGGAGGACGCCATCTTCCTGGGCAGTGAATCTGAGCTTGATGAGGACGGTTTTACATCGGCTCCGGACTCTACTTGGGACAGTGACTATCTAGACATCCTGGAGAAGAGGACTCTGGTTCACGATGTGGAGATGGATGGCCCTGGCCTGAATGCTGCCTCGGGGAGAGGTGCCCAGCTCTTTGACCAGCAAAGGAAGAAGACGGAAGAGTTGCAGGACATCGAAGTCAAGAATCCGATGAAGCCTCACGCAACTGAAATTCCCACATTAACCATGCCGGTCACACCTGTTATCCAGGTCACACCCGTAACACCAGTCACACCCGTAACACCAGTTACACCTATGAACTACAACTCCATGAATGGAGACTTGCTTTCTGTGAGCAAAACCTCCTTGATGATTTCACCCCAGACAATTGCCTCTGAGTCAGGTCGTCCCACACCCTTGGCCTCTGGTCAGCAGGGGGAGCTGCCGTCTGGCTCTGTGCTGAACAGGACTGCACGCCCGTTTGCTCCTGACTTTGTCAGTCACTGTGCCACTACCTCACCGGTAGTTTTCCGTCCCAGCATTGCAAAGAAGGCCCCTGCCCAGGCAGCACCAGCAGCGAATGCCGTCCAAGGGTCATCGACGTCTCCCCCCTTCAAAGGAGAAGTCAAGCGAGCCGTCTCCGTTACCTCCCTCTATATCCCAGCCAGGTCTCCTGCTTACGGTGCTCCTTCGCAGACTGTGCACTCCCCTCCTTCTGTCATTTCGACACCATTCTCTCCCCCATCCACCCCTTTCTCTCCGAAATCTACACCTGATGGAACCTTCTCTCCACCTCCCCCTGCTCACTCTTCTAACTCAGTTCTTTCAGCTCCTTACTGTCAAACTTCCACACTCTTTGCTCCCTCTAACCTACCTTATTCTGCTCCCCCTACACCTGCTACTCCCTTTTCACCACCTCCATATCCTGCTTACCCTCCCAGGCTTCCTCCTGATGATGTAAATTCTTCGCCGACAACCCAGAAGGTGTCCTTCAGTCCATTCATCACATTAACTCCCCCAGTCCCTCCCACAGAGCATCACTTCACCCAATCCCATCCCACACCCACCTCCACCGAGGCCCTAGCTTCCCGTGAACAGAGGATCTCAGTGCCAGCGGCTCGCACAGGTATCCTGCAGGAGGCACGCCGTCGTGGCTCCAGGAAGCCCATGTTCAGCCTCCCCGAAGAGAAGAAGACTACTTCCCCCAACCCTGAACTATTATCGCTCGTTCAGAACCTAGATGAGAAGCCCCGGGCTGGTGGTGAGGCAGGATTTGAGTCTGGACCAGAGGAAGACCTCCTGAACCTGGGAGCTGAAGCCTGCAACTTCATGCAGACTCAACGAAACAAGCTAGCCCCACCTCCTATTGCTCCCAAACCATCCGCTCCCCCAATGCCACAGATGGGTGGCAAGGGTGCAGAGCTGTTTGCCCGTCGACAGAGCCGCATGGACAGGTATGTGGTGGGCAGCGAGACTCCTCCAGCACAGTATGTCTCCCCCAGGGAGCCCCGCCAGCCGTCACCCACCCCCTCTGTCTCAGGACAGTGGAAGTACTCCCCAAATATCCGTGCTCCTCCCCCCATCAGCTACAATCCCTTGCTGTCCCCATCATGCCCCCCAACGGCACAGCGTGGCAACAAGTCCTCTGAGGCCACAGATGGTGCCAAGAAGAGCTTACAGAATCAAGGAATAAAAGCAGTTGATGTCTTGAGCAGACAGCCTCACCAGCTGAGTTCCTCTTTGTTCACCTATGGCGGAGGTGTCACGCAGCAGCCTAAGGCCTCATCTTACCAGTCGTCCATGCATCGCCAAGGTGGACGGACGATGGGCAGCTCCCTGGTCTCACCCAAGCAGGTGCCCATCAAGGCGGCTCGTGTCCATCAGATCAAGAGGTTCTCAACTCCGACTCCCATGTCGACATCTTCATCTTTGGCCCCCACCACCATTGCTCCACGCTCTGCCACCACCTTGGGGGAGCCACTTTTGGTCACTGAGGAAGCTTTTTTGAATACCTTCCATTTCACCCCCCCTGATTCCAATCCCACCTACACCTCAGCTCTGCCAGAGCTACCTAAGTTCTCCACCACCCCAGTCTTCAACCCTACCTCCAACCCTACCTACAACCCTGTCCAGACCTCAAGTCCCCCCTATGGCGGGCTCCCGGCCCTGAAGCAGTTTAAGAGTGCCCCGGAGCTCAGCCCCTTGGCTAACCCTGCCCTGCGGTCCCCGGTTCCAGGGAGCTCATCTGCAATCCGAGTTCCTAGACCCAATTTCAGCGCTTCCAGGATGGGCATCCAGGCTAATGTGTGGAGGCCGGCATCCATGCACTCCTGAGTGTAGATTTGGAAGGTTCTTCACTTATCCTGTAGTAGAGCATTGATCATCTTCTGAGGCCAGTGATCAGTTTTCACATCAGCTGCTAAATAATTTATTTTTAACTAAAATGAGTAAAAGCTTAGAGTGAGCATTAATTGCTACAAATGAAACAGAAAACGGGCATTAAAAATCAAACATTTATATTATAGGGTGCATAATAACAATAATAATGTTTTGGGCCCCTTTTTATAAGCAATGCAAATCATATGCAAATAGGGTGTAATCGCATTATAAACACCAGGTAACTCTTATTGAACTGAATCATGCGCAGCAATCCTTGATAAGGCCTCACAGTTTTGGTAATTAAACAAATTTAAAAATTAACTTGTGATTACTGAGCACCCTTGGAAATCACCACCAAAATTGCTTAAAATGTCTTTTTCCCCCTACAATTAAAAAAACAGAGAAACCTGTAACTAGCTGAACTGAGGAGTATATGCTAATCACCTTAGTTAGCAGTGACTTAGGCTAGACTAACATTCTTGGAATTGTACTGATACTTTGTTGTGTTCAGTATTCACTGGCATGCTTAGCAAATGTAACCACTGTTAACTGTTCTGGGGATTGTATTTGTGGAACCTCAGAACCCACAGGGCATCACTTTGAATTATAACAGCCAGATATCTAATCTCGTGAAGGACTTTAGGATTGTGTTTGGTTTCAGAGAGTCGCAGTAACAGTATCACACCTTTGTGGATCCCTAGTCATATCATTAGAGAGACGGACAGACTGAACCCAGTTCTAAATCGATCAAATAACTGCCTTCGTATTCCTTAGAATATCACTGGAACAAAAGCAGACCAGTTCCACAAAATATGGAAACCACACAAGGTGTGTTTCCGCAGTGTTGGACAGAGCAAAGCCCTCCCTGATACTCTGATGTATGTATTTGAGTCTTTGTGATTTTGCTGTCCTCTTGTGTAGAAGAGAACATAGCCCTGTTTGCTGTTCTTTTGCTGTCGGTGCCCTGTGAGATGTAACGTGCCGCTCCTGACTCTGTGACGTGATAAGAGGGAGTAAGAAAAATCTGCAGAGACAGTCATTGTGAGGTACGCAGACCTGGGATGTCGGCTTTTTCTGTGAAAATGACAGGCTTTGCAATGTCACATTTATTTAGATGTGACAAGTGTGAAATTTGTTTCTGGTTCAGGCCTGCATGTTACATTTATACCTTAATTACTAGCTAACCAGCGCTCTTAGGTAGCGGTTTTTCTCACTACACACGGTGAGACAACTAGGTATCTGAATTTATGGTCTCCTGGCTCGAGTCAAGTTCCCTTCACGTTCCTGGACACTGAATGGAATCTTATGAGGACAGAATATGGGCATTTTGCCATTCTGTCTTACAATTCAGGTGTCTTGGTGTAGCGGCCAGTGTTTGAATCTATACAGATTAGTTATTCTGGCATAGCCTGTGATATTTGGATGTTTAAATGTGTGGTTGCTGTATCATAACTGCTCTCTGCCACCTGCATCTGGACCAGCACACACAAATTGTGTCCACAGCATGAAAGTACTGTGAGTGTTAGAGTGGATGATTGTTTATTAGAATGACTAAACGTGAATAATATGAAGTTAGGTGAGAGTGACTAGTCCGGGATCAGGCACAAAATTGTGTAATGAGCACGCAGAAGACCCTGAGGATGTGTGGCCGGTGACGTGGCTGTCATAAGATGAGCAAAAGAGAGAAACAGAGCGAGTGAGAGAAAGGGTCTTCATCAGAAGATCACGGTGTGGACCACACCTGCTCCTAGACTGTTCCCCGGGGTTCATTGTGGATTCTGAGCATGTTTGATACAATGTCCTCCTGATGTTGAGTGACTAATGAAGGAAAATTAGGATGGAGAAAACCCACCTGCACAGCCTGTGGAGACACGGAAGGAGCGGCAGACGTTTGGATGGTATCCTGAAGGCCTTGTGATGTCTTGTTCTGTAGCCTCACGTTCTTGTATATAAAACATCTCTGAGTGTCCCAGGTGTCCTGTCTCGTGTTTTTTTTTGTTGTAAGCTTATTTTTCTGTCTCGTTGTCTGCCTTACCTTAGTCTGTTCTTCTTGCTAGAAATATTCTCAAAAAACTGCAGTCACTCGACACCCTTCAGTCACAATGGTCGGTTTGTTTGCCAGAGAAGCACCGCAGAGCACAGAGAGATGGTCATAGTTTTAGATTGTGCAACATTGCTCCTAGTGTCAAGAATCCTCCAGAAACATACTCTACCGCTTCCAAAATGTCAGGTACACAATTACAGAGGTGATCAGTA
Source organism: Mormyrus iriodes (assembly GCA_011763525.2). Taxonomy (NCBI): domain Eukaryota; kingdom Metazoa; phylum Chordata; class Actinopteri; order Osteoglossiformes; family Mormyridae; genus Mormyrus; species Mormyrus iriodes. Next base: position 1,990,527 of record JAAGVU020000041.1, read on the forward strand.
TGGGGGGGGGGGCGCCCATGAAGATCTTGTTGGGAAAATAGGGTCAAATTAAAAAGTGGCTCTCAAGTTAAAGGTTCAACGCAGTCATACTGTTATGCTATTATGGGCACTTTGCTCCAATCTGGACCTAAAATAACCAGCTTTCCATCTTCTCTGTCCCATGTACTGCTGTTTTTATCCGCTTTACACTGACATGACCAAAGTGGACTGTAACCTCACACCATCTATTTCCTTCTGCTCTTTATTAACTTCGCACTGGGCTCACTCTCCCAATCCTGCTGCTGCATGCGGAATGAGTAAAACAGACTGATAATTCATGCTCTAGAAAGTACTTGTAATGAAAACCATAACCTTTAGCTGTCTTAAAGGTAAAAAAAAAACACATGGCCACACTCACAGATGAAGGCCACACCCACAGATGAAGGCCACACTCACAGATGAAGGCCACACCCACAGATGAAGGCCACAATGGCCATTACACGGTGGTTGCCCTGGTTACAGAGGCTTACTAAATAGCACAAATATGCCCAATGATTTTTATGGAAACCACAGTTTCTTATTATAATGGTTCAAAATCCTTGGTAATAAAAGTCAAATCTGAACTTCCCCTTCAAAGCCAACACCATTTTAGTGTTAAAAAATAAATGCTATTTCTGTAATTTGAACCGTTAAAGCAGTGTTTCAGTCCAGTCCTCGTGGACCCCCCAGGGTCCGTCCAAGCCTCCTGCCAGGCCACAAAAACATAGACTGCCTGCGGGGCCCCGAGGACGACAGGCATATCGCTGCACCCAGTGCCCGAATGTCGAAATGGAGACGCGATGTGGGAGGGACTTATCATCTGATACCCTAACACTCGTGATAAACCCTCCTACTCGACATCGCCCCTCTCACTCGACACTCGGCAACTTATGCTTGACCGGTTTGTGATACACTGCGTTAAAGCAATCATTTGTCATTCTCTACATCTACCGCAAGATGTCACTGTAGTTTCTTATGTGTAAAGCTCCATGTGCGATTGAGGGAAGTGTCCAAATGTTTTGCTTCCTTCTTAACCTGGATTTCATCTGCTTGAGTATGTTCTTTTCTTTCATAATGGATTTGTAAAATATCAAACAATTTATCAAAGTATAAACAAAACACTAGAGCATTTTCTTCTGTGATTACTTATACTTTTACCGGCCTATCAAGTCACAGTTCATCCTATATTTGTCATTCTGAGCAGTCAGGGTTAATTGTCACACGTTTCTGTGAGCTAAGATGGCCTGTGACCCTGCAATCTTTCTGACATTAGCTTAGGTGTCAGTTTAACGGCTAAGTTTAGCCCCTTGGCGGTTTCTATAAACATGGGAATAGGCTGCTCATAGTGGCCGGGCTCAGTATCTCTCACAGGTTATTGGGCTTCATTAACTGCCAGGGGGGTAGTTGCTCCTAACGCCCACATCCTAAAAATAATATAGATAATATCCTAGTATTTAATTGACTGTCCAGCCTCCTTTTAATTATGATGTAGCAGTGACAGATGTGTCAGGGAACCATGGAGACCTTCCTGTTGTGCTGAGATGTTTACGTCTCTCTAGGTATTCATATGTTATAATATCATTTTACTTGATTACATTTATTACAACTGTCAAATCTGGTAGAATTGTGCATGTACAGCCATCCTTTTACAATCGATGATGTAACCTATTGTTATTAGATTATTTAATTTCTGCTAGACACTTTTACCAAGATTATGATTTCATACATTCTTATTGATACATTTTGATACATTATAATCCCATACATGGATATTTTTTCTGAAACTGTAAAACACCTGGGCAGGCTCCTTGCCACCAAAACCCAGGAGCAGGTGTTTACTGAAGCTATAAAAACCCTGGACAGGTTCCTTGCCACCGAAACCCAGGAGCAGGTGTTTACTGAAGCTGTAAAACCCCTGGGCAGGCTGCTTGCCACAGGAACCCAGGAGCAGGTGTTTACTGAAGCTATAAAACCCCTGGGCAGGCTGCTTGCCACAGGAACCCAGGAGCAGGTGTTTTGTAAAGCTATAAAACCCCTGGGCAGGCTCCTTGCCACAGGAACCCAGGAGCAGGTGTTTTCTGAAGCTATAAAACCCCTGGGCAGGCTCCTTGCCACAGGAACGCAGGAGCAGGTGTTTTGTGAAGCTGTAAAATACCTGGACAGGCTCCTTGCCACAGGAACCCAAGAGCAGGTGTTTAATGAAGCTATAAAACCCCTGGGCAGGCTGCTTGCCACAGAAACCCAGGAGCAGGTGTTTTCTGAAGCTATAAAACACCTGGACAGGCTTCTTGCTACGGGAACTCGGGAGCAGGTATTTTCTGAAGCTGTAAAATACCTGGGCAAGCTCCTTTCCACAGGAACCCAAGAGCAGGTGTGTTCTGAAGCTGTAAAACACCTGGGCAGGCTCCTTGCCACAGGAACGCAGGAGCAGGTGTTTACTGAAGCTATAAAACACCTGGGCAGGCTCCTTGCCACAGGAACGCAGGAGCAGGTGTTTACTGAAGCTATAAAACACCTGGGCAGGCTCCTTGCCACAGGAACGCAGGAGCAGGTGTTTACTGAAACTATAAAACCCTGGGCAGGCTCCTTGCTACAGGAACACAGGAACACAGGAGCAGGTGTTTACTGAAGCTATAAAAACCCCTGGGCAGGTTCCTTGCCACAGGAACTCAAGAGCAGGTGTTTTCTGAAGCTGTAAACCAAATTTTTAACCAAATCATTACAGTCTGTGATAATCCAGATAACAGAGAGCGAAGGGGCTGGTGTTAAGGGCAAATGAGCCCTGCAGGGTTGGAGCACAGCTGACTGGCAAAGAGGCACCCAGGATGCCATCAAGGAATGAAGCAAGGGTAACTGTTCTTACAGTCTATCTGGTGAAAATCTGAACAAGAGATTAACCAGTTAACACATGGCTACAGTAGGCATGTTTTTTATCCTTTCACAACATGCAGCAGACACCTGGTATTCTAAGTCTCTATATATAGGGACTGGATGGATAGCCATGGTTTGTCCGGATAATGCTACAGTCGGCCTCAGCATTTCCCTGCAGGGGAAGACCAGCCCCCCAAAACACACACATGCACATCCCCCCACCATGAAGGAATACCATCCATTCCTGGGGGGAAACGCTGGGAGGAGAAGGCGAGACTCAGGTCCGAAGTAACCTGGGACTCATACTTTTCACAGGAATAATTCGAATATCTTCCTTTCTGTCTCCTTCCTGAGGATTCCCAGATCGTGGTAAGTGGGGAAATGTAGCTGTTCTGTTTATTAAGGTTAGGACATCGAGCATCTGGGTGCATGCAGAACGAAAAAAACACGCAGTGTTACGATTCCTAATGCTGGGGATACTAGCTGGTTACATAGTGGACCACTTTCTTTGGAAACTCTCCATCAAGTAAATCTTGCATTCTTGTGAAACGTCTAAATAAATTAGATTATATTCCAACAACTTCTCAATTTACAAAAGGGACACAAACAACCTAAATGTATCAATATCCTTGCTTGTCTGAATTTCATGGGGAACAAGTTGAAGTCACATGGTTTTATCAAAGAGATCACAACAGTACGCGGATTTTACAGATGGGCAGGAATCATTTATTAATTCACTTAACTAATTAACGGGGTCATTTCTCATGGAAAGCAGTCATACAAGTTATACCTGTTTGTTCAAAGTATAACGTCTACATGGTCACTGTCCTCAGTATTTTTCCCCGATTGCAGTTACATATTACTTATTAATAGCTTGAAAAAAGGACATTTTCACTTTCAGCCCGACTCCTCGTTTGGAGAATTTGCTGATTGTCCAGCTCAGCTCCTTGCTGTGGCTTTTTATAACTTGCCAGCCCAGGAATGTCCACGGGTGTAACAGGAGCTCAGTGGTCTCCGATGGTTTCACAGTAGGCTTCCTCTGCTGCTGGCTTGGGTCGTTCTGGACGTTATGCAGAGATGACGAACCTCACAGGGTAAATCACTGCTCCTCATGTGATACCTGCCCACCCCACATCAAAGGACACAGCAGCCAATAGATCAACACTCTTAGTTCTGACCTTCTGAAAGGTACATGAATTTAAAGTGGAAATTCTTGATGTTAAGAATATTGCTGAGAAATCCTGTAGTACAAATTCTTTTCCGTGATATTTTAAAAATTACTTATTCATTTGAGAAAACAATATCAGCCACTCCCCAGAGCAATTGGGGATTAAAGGCCTTTCCTAGGCAACTAACATTAACATGACCTTATCAACCATGGGACTTGACCCAACAACCTTCTGACTACTAGCACAGGATACTGGCCTGCTGAGCCACACACTCTAACTCATATGACACAGTGATATTGTCTGTAATTTGTCGTGCCTTCAGTCATGAATTTTCCATCAGATCCCACATGCACTTGCTGTCACAGTTATGACCTCTACACGCTGTCATGCGTGCTGTCACTAAGAGCACTGAGCACTGTCTACATGCCATCGTAAATTTGGTACCCAGAGAGGTTGCTTTTTTAGGACAAGCAAAGCCCACTTAAGGGCCACTAGGGTCGTAAAAGACCATATATGGTTTAAATATATAAGCTTCTCAGCTGGTGGGTCACGGGACTATTTTCAGTGGGTCGCACAGTGTGTGGTATAAAAAAAAAAGACTTTAACCCCCCCACCGCTGGTCATGAGCAATAGAACTCACAGAGGTGTGGGCCCCTGCCGTCAGCCCCCGTCGATACAGTCCTCTCCGTATAAGTATCAGCGCTGTAGACTGCTCTAGGTTCCCCTCGTCTCCTGTTCCCCCAGACTCCCGCCATGCCACTGTCCGTTACGCCGGAGTGGAAGAAGCCAACCAAGCTCATCACAGACTTCTCCAACGTCACACAGGACGGTAAGGTGTCTCCTTGGCCCACCAGTAAGATTTCACAGAAGCACTCAGACGTACTTAAGTGTGTAAAGCACGGACATGCAGAGACACGTGTGACAGCAGGGGTCACTGTGGTTCGGGGTACAGACTGGTACATAGAGGATGCTGGACGGGCCTTTAAGCCAAAAGTTTATCCTGGGGTGTGTTTCCCAAAAGCTCCTGTTAGCAACCCATGGTTCCAGTTATGTAAGTTGCTAATGTAGGTGGCGGCTATGCTTTTGGGAAACACACCCCTGATCCATTCCTGCAAACCATCTCTTAGAACCACTGGCTGTCCTTCTCCAAGGCTAAGGAGTGAGTGAATGAGTACTCATAAGCCTTCCCCTCAAATGCAGTCCAAATACCCAGCATGCACTTCTCTCTTTACATGTTCGTCCTGATCTTATGGCAAATCTGTATTATTCCATTATAAACCTAAAATTAGCTACATCAAAAGCATTGTGGTAGTTTGCAAACCCTACAGACTATTTACACGGTAATAAAACTGTGACATGCATGTAAATGCCTGTGCATGTGTCTGCAGACTTGTCTCAAATTGAAGCATATGGATTCAGATGTAACACCCATGCCAGAATATCGACCCGGAGATCCGCGGACACTTGGCTGCGTTAGTGACTGAAATGTCACCCATGAGAAACGCAGTGTCTGACTTAACATGACATCAAAACATCGTTTCGATCCCCCGGAGGATCCAGAAATGAAAACATTAGCATCCGCTGGAGGCTTCGTGCTGATCTCCCCCATCTGCGGCATAAGGTTTCGCTCTGTGATCTCAGTCTCGTACTTACTTACTTAGTACTGATTAGAGCCCACTTCTTCTTCCAGATCTTCTATGAAGGGTAGGTGAGCTGTGCAGCCCCACTTTTGTCCTGGGCTGTTATTTCTGCACTTGTGGCCTCCCTGTTAGCTTTAAGGAGTCTGGCCATCCCTCACTGTCCTATCATTAACGAGGTGTTTTTGCCCACAGGAATACCACTAGCTGCATGATTCTTGTTCCTCACACCATACTCTGCAAACTCCAGAAGACACTGTAGCGTGTGAGAATCCCTGGAGACCAGGGGTTTAGTTCAGCTGACTCACATCCTTTTTTCACTACTCTCATGGAGCTCCCCGGCAGTCGCAGGTCATATGACTGATTGGAAATGGACCTACACTTGGCCCTCACCCCTTAGCAGCTTCCATTGCTGGGCCACGGTGATCCAAGCAACACTTACCAGAACTCTTACTGTGATTTACGCTCTCCTGCAAGGCAGAGGCAGTCGCTGCTCCCTGGACTAGAGGCCTCCTTACATTAATAGGAGAATATCAGATGAGGGTTTAAGACTACGGCCCCCACTCTGCAAAACAGACCCTCTCTTTTCATTGTAACTAAAAATGAATATATATGTTTATCTCGAAGCTTCTAGAGGCTTTGTAAACCATAGAAAAATCTGCTCAGCTTCTCCAGATTAATTTCTGTAGAAACTTCACTGATGACCACCCTGGGCTATATACAGACTGCCTGTAATAACGAACATTGCATTATAAGGTCATATTAAAGAATATGTACTGATCCTGGGTGTTTCCTTTATCTACGCACGCTTTGTGGCCAAGACCCGGATATGCAGTCGGAGCCGGCGGAGCTGGACCTGGGGAAGAAGATCAAAGCCCCCAAAGAGGTGATGCTGGAGGAGCTTTCTTTGCTGAACAACAAGGGCTCCAGGATGTTCAAGATGAGGCAGCAGCGTGTGGAGAGGTTCATCTACGAGAACAACCCTGACCTGGACAACCAGGGGTCCATGGTGAGGGCGCTGTCCCTGTCTGCTCCTTCCACCAGGGTCTCCAGGGAATGTTCCGGATCAATGCTAAGCTTCGTGGCCGGCCTTTCAGCACAGACAGCCGGTGCCATGGTGGTTAAGTACTTAAAGCTAGGAGGTTACCTGCTACAGTCCTGACAGGGGTCCTACAATAAGGGCTTAATCTAAATTGTTTTGAGATGTTTTCAACTGGTTTTTGTGGCTTTGTATGAAAGTGTTGAATATAGGAAAGACACCAATGTAGTGGCCCTGCCACTTCAGCCCAAAAGAGCTTCATATTAAGGCTCGGCCTTCAGATGGTATCTTTCTCCTTCCTCCAAGAACCTGATATCCTCTCTGGTGGGAGAAATTGCCACTGACCTCCATCAGAGCGCCACGAAGACGGAGGCGGAGGCTGGCCATGACGCAGGTGGCGTACCTGCGGGGGGCACGTCTGACAGGCTTGGGATGCAGGAGAGCAGCCTCTAAATGCATTGGCCCCAGGGTCAAAGCCGCCCTTCTAAATTCTAATCTGAGCCATTTCGGTAAATAGAGCTGTAGATATGAGCCTGAATAGGGAGCTAATAAGCAAGAGCCTGAGACAGAGATATGAGGAATGATGCTGCTGACAGACCACCGCTGAGCAGAGCAGGAGCTGGCATGGCTCCCCCGGGCTGAGTCACTCCATTCACAGGGGGCTTCTCTCTCCCCCTACCCACCCACACCCTCCCAGCAGGGCAACAGCAGGGCGATAGCGCCCCACAGGAGCAGAGGCGTGAGTATGTGAAGACGTACGTGTCGCCATGGGAACGGGCCATGAAGGGGAACGAGGAGCTGCTGGCCACGATGCAGGCGAAGATGCCCGGGCCGCACGTGCATCACGACCTGCCCACTTTCAAGAGTTTCAACAGGTATGCCACCCCGTCGCCACGATGACAGCCTCCACCTCCTCCCTCCGGATGCAATCGCCTGATTGGCTTACGTGAAAATGTGCAGATTCAGCTATATGGAAATGCAGTGCTTCCAGCCTGCACATGGCTCACAGCGCTGTGCCCATAGAGTTGCCAGTCAGGCTCTGTCGCTGGCTGTCACAGCGCTGTGCCCATAGAGCCGCCGGTCAGGCTCTGTCGCTGGCTGTCACAGCGCTGTGCCCATAGAGCCGCCGGTCAGGCTCTGTCGCTGGCTGTCACAGC
>JAAGVU020000041.1:2029257-2045515 GCA_011763525.2 Mormyrus iriodes
ACTCCCTTGTTCCCCTAACATTTCCTGCCTCTGGCTTACTGTCGCAGTGGGGGGGTGGGGGGGCAGTCACATGCCTGGCATCTCTGGATGAGTCTGTGCTGTTGCATCGATTGCTTCCTTCATTTCTCTTTCCTCCCTCTCAGTGTCCCTCTATCCCTCTCTCTCTATCTCTGTCTCCCCCTTCCTGTTTTATTTAAAAGGCCGGATGGCCAGTGCCTCTGTGCCTCATCAGGGCTGCAGTCGGATGGTCTCTGTTTCTGTCTGCTGAGTACAGCGTGCCTGAGACTTCACCTCTCCCCCCACCCCACACACACAACCCGACCCCGTTGAACGCCATGCAGCCCATAGTGTGCCCTCTGTGGGGAAATCAATAAATAAACATCTGTTTCCATGGGGACAGGCTGCCATCCCTCCACATCTTAATTAACTTAGGCGTGCCCGCAGAGAGTAAGCAGAAAACTATCAGTGGTCCAGGTCCCCCCTCCTACCCCACCCCAATCACACTTACCCCTCTGTATTTCATTCAACACAATGTGTGCCCTCCGTGCAGAAGAAACACACTCACATTTCCTTAGTTGAAAGTATGAAAACATCCACACTACTGTGATAACCAGTTCCTTAATTGAAGTCAGACCTTAGAGGCTGGAGAAATAATAATAATAATAATAATAATAATAATAATAATAATAATAATAAATATTTAAAAAATAATAATCAAGGGCATGACTTTGGGTTGAACAGTGGGGGGGAAGGGGGAGGTCTCCACCCATTTAAGGGGGTCCTAAGGGTTGTATTGGATGTTTTTGATTATGGGGGGGGTTCAACCCCCACTCCGCCATAATTTATGCCCATGCTAATAATAATATTATTATTATTATTATTAATATGCAATGTTTTAAAAGGCAGCACTGCTGTCTCAAGCCGGATGTCACTCCGTGTTCTCTTCGACTCGCCGGGGGAAAAGCATTAGAGACGGCTCACTAAGCGCGGCGTGCGGATTTGGAGTCTGCCCGTGGCTTGCATGTCGTTTGACACTCACGTTATTTAAATGTAATCTGCTAAAGAGGTAATATAGCAGCTTCTCTCCAGTGGGGCCGGAATAAACCCGCGACATTTGAGACGGAGCCGGAATGAAACGGGCTGCCGTGACCGTGAGCCGTTTCCCTCCTCTGAAAGCGCTCTGATGCACGACTTTCCTGATCTGCTATTAACGCATAAACGGTTCATATTGATACAGTTCACACTGTGCATGGGAACTGACGCTCGCTGTGTCGATGGAGGGAGGCAAATAAAATATGGTGGGAATCTCCCAGAAGCATGGGAAAGCTCTGCAGATTATATTTTTCCTCGCCATATTTTTACGTTAAATAAAATATTGAAGCTTACGGGGTGCGTAGGTGTGGTGTGTAGATGTTTCAATTATCACGACATGACAAGTTTTTATATACCGCAAGTATCCTTCAGGGAGGGCAGAGTCCAGTAAGGAGGGTTGCTGTGGTGCGCGCGCAAGCGCGAGCAGGACAGCATGCGCATGCCCACACGCAGGTACGCTTACAGAGCGCGCCGATAGGGACATACGCTCGAGCAGAGACTCGCGCGTAAACAGGATGGTTAACCGGAAGCCCCGTCAGCGGGCTCCGAGGGAGAGCGAGCTGGCAAGTCGTCGTGGCTGCGAAAAACTGAACAGATGGGAGCGGGATGAAATCTGCAGGAAGCGTCCAAACAGTGGAATAATTCATATTTTTAATGCAAACGATGCAGTTTCAACGCCTTGGCAGGTCCTGGGCTAACAGCAGCTTGTCGCGCACCATATTGTTATTTGCGCAGCGTGTATGTGTGCATGTGCCTTTTTCCCCTGAAAAGAGTTCAGCCTGTGAATCTCACTAGATCCCCTCTACTGGACCCCCCGGGCCCCTCGGCCCTGATTCAGCAGCGGGTCGTGAACCAGAAGCAAGGTGGGAGAGTCCACCAGTGGGACCTGCTGCTTACTCAGAGTGGTGTAGCAGAGCGCATTAGTTGTTACCACAATGTTATAGGACTTCAGCGACCTGTTTTGTGTGTCTGAGCTTCTTCAGATGGAATTTGCGTCAAAATGGTTTCAGAAAGGGCTTTGCTGCTGTACTTTCTAATAATGTACAAAGGTACAACATCTCCGTTCTGCTTGTGAGTTAATCTCTTTCATGGTTTCAGAGTCCAGCACTTTTGCTATCATGCCACTATGCCTGGCCTGTATATCTGTGAAATCTATAATATGGACTAGGCTGTGTGGTGCAAGTTAAATGTGGATTATAGGCTTGATGACTTAAAATCCACTAACACATAACATGCAGTGATGCTAAACCGCCAATAGTGATGCACAGTGAATCTGTGTGCTGGTGGAATCTGCGTGTTTTTGTAATACTTCCTCCCTGGCTGTCTGTGTCCTTGCCCTGCATCCAGTACTCTGTGCTTGAGCCCCCTGCTGCACAGGAGTGTGTAGCAAAGTTGGACAGGTACCAAGTGGCTCTCAGAGGGAGGGGGGTTGAAGCTGTGGGTGCCTTGCTGACAGAGGAAGGAGATGAACTGGGGCTGCTTCTGTAGCATTGTGCTGAGCAGAACAGGAAGACCAGCAGGGAGGACTGTACAAGTACTGCAGTGATATGACAGCACCTGTCACAGAAATGGCAATGTTCTTCTGCTATGGAAGTCTGCTGGAAGCTGACAGCATCCTGACTTTCTGCTCACTGTGGAAGTACTCGGATCTCACATTCCTCCTCGGGTGACCCTCCCAGGTCTGCAATGGAGCTGTCTTTGGCTCAGCAACCTCTGAGATTTGTGACTCCTGCATTTTGGTGGTGTGGGGAGGGTTGGACAGACATTCTCATGCTGAAAGCCTGTCCAATTTAAAGCATATGGAACCTCCATGGGGGGGGGGGGGGCGTGTTACCGAGGGCCCCCGTCCACCAGCAGGACCGAGCCTGGGTTTCTCAGCTTGCCGATACGAACAGGTCCATCCGGGAGTGAGGGTGTTGGCCGGCCCATTTCAGATCGCCGGTGCGTGACCTGTCAGCATTTCCTTTCGCTGCTTGTGTCCATCTTTTTTTCCGCAGATCATATTTGCTTAATCTTGTTTGCTGTTTCCTAAAGGCGGCATTGCAGAGTCACATAAGATGCTGTTTTGTCCGCAGTGTAGCTCTGTCTGAGGCAGTGTGAGGCTCAGTGGGTTAAGACGTGCTGCCTGTTTTGGAACGCTGCCGGATCAAATCCCAGGGTCGGCAGAGAAATTTCACTATTGAGGCAAGCCTCTTAACCCCTGATTTCTCCAAGGACTGGCTGACCCTGCTTTCTCAATTGTATGTCGCTTGGCGAAAAGACTCTGCTACATATAAATGAAATGTTCACATCTGCGATGACCGATTCGTGTGTAACTGTGGCACAGATTGGTCAAGCTGGTCCGGAAAGCTAACCTGGTGACTGGGGCACACGTGTGTACACATACGGGGCCACATAACGTAACATAGGTCTAAGTGCCACTGAGGCATCACTCTGTCATCCCCGCAGAGCATCTTTGCGCAGTTCCAGTACAGCAGCGAGAAGGTCCTGCCCTCAGATGCCTTGCGAAGTGCCCTAGCCAAGACCTTCCAGGACGAGCAACGCTTCCAACTGGGGATCATGGACGACGCGGCCGAGTGCTTCGTAAGTCGCTCTGTCCAGAGGCCTCTGCCCACTCCGACTTGGTACTTGCCTTTACTGTGGTGTCTTTGCACTTTTGTATAATGAAGGGGATTGGCTGATTCCCGCATTGCATCTCACAGGTCTTCTGCTCAGCCAGATTTCCACTGACCGCCCCACCTACCCCCCCCCCCCCCAATTTTTTATCTCCTCCTAGAGATTTTCTCGGTTCTGTTACACTGATAGCCGTTTCAACCTGTTCACCGGAGTCCTGTGAACTTAGTCTAACCCAGCTTTGCAAAGCCAACATACCTGCTATGTTTCAAATGTCCTGTCACGTGATTCCAGCTCCAGCATCACACCGCAAGCACCCAATCAAACCCTGTGCCAGTCAGGGTAGGAGAACCAATGAGAGGAAAGGATTTTTTAAAAGCTATAACCCTGATTTTTAATGACGCAGCTTCTCAGTTGATTCTTTTGGGCAGTGTGCAGCACAGCAGGCTAAGGATCTGTGCCCATGTCTAGAAGGTCATGGGATTGAATCCTGTAGTTGGCAGAATACTCCTACCACCATTGGGTCCTTGAGCAAGGCCTTTAACCTAAATGCTCTAGAGGCACTGGACATTGGCTGACCCTGTGCTCTGACCCCACCTTTCCTACTTAATTTCCTACCAGGATGAATAAAGTACTTCCATTTTATTATGTGTTCTCCCATTGAGCATTTTAAATTGGTTTTCTCCTATAGAGCTGTTTAATTGCTTCTTCTTCCCCTATAGAGCTGTTTAATCGGTTAATTTTCTCCTAAACAGCTGTTCAGTGGGTTCTTTTTCCCCTATAGAGTGGCCGTTAACTCTGACCATCGTTTCTGTATTTGCTGAGTGCTTTCTTTATCGAACGATCTCAGGCTGTGTGCCAGCGCACGGCGAGGGTCCCGTTCTTACCCCTTACCTCACGCCATTCTGCTCGAGTAGCAAGTTGCGCATTCTGCTGAAGTCGAGAGCTTTAAGGAATTGCAGCAGTATGGCTTGCGCGTTCGTCTTGGCTAGCCCCCCCTCACTTCGGAGCCTTATGTTCTGATGAGCAGAGGAGGCTAGGCTTACTACCTGCTTTGCAACCCTGCGCGGTGTGCCCAGCAAACCCTGGAAGAGCAGTGGAAGCCTAGCGCATGAGGCTTAGTCACCCAACAGCTCTGCTGTACCTTGTGAAGCCGGTGGGTTCACTGCTGAAAAATAACCCTGGGACTTGAACCTGCGACCATCCGCTTCCCTGCCCACTGCCACAGCCCCGCAATGCACACATCTGCCTGAGTTAGCTATTTCCATTTTGTTTTCACATTGATTTGGTGATGTTTTGGTGAACACTGATGAGGGGAAAGTGGGGAGAAGGCTGATTTATTATTATTGTTATTATTCAATAACAACAGCAACAATAATAATAATAATAATAATAATAATGATAATATGTTGTCCATGTTTCCTGCAGGAGAACCTTCTGATGCGCATCCACTTCCACATCTCTGACGAGACCAAGGAGGACATATGCACCGCCAAGCACTGTATCCCTCACCAGAAGTTCGCCATGACACTTTTCGAGCAGGTGGGCTGGGCTTATTGTAGGGCAGCCAGTCACAGAGGGGGCCTCACCGTCCGGACTGACAGAAACTCTGCTGTCTGTCGTTTCCTCTCTAGTGCGTTTGCAACAGCTGTGGTGCCACCTCAGACCCGCTGCCCTTCATCCAGATGGTCCACTACATCTCCACCACGTCCCTCTGGTAGGTTTGGGAAGTGCGGGGGGACCTGTGGGATTGCCACTAAGCAGGAAGTTCACCCTGGAGGTGATTTTGTTCATTGCCAGCCTGTTTCAAAGCGTCAAATTGTCTGATGTACATCAGGACCAGAGCCTTCACCTCTGAGCTTTGGTGCTGAATGATATCAAGGTCACCACGAACATGCACAAGTCCGTTTGTCCCACCGGACTCAGCAGACAGAGCGTGACAGTGCCGGGTGTGGCCCGAGGAGGGTCAGATACCGGAGGGGGCGGGGGACGGAGCAGCTCAGTAAGGTGGGAGGACAGAGTTTACAGCCTGCCAAGGTGCCCTGTTTGCGAAAGCAGCGTTGTGGTAAATTCCTGACCAGATATGCAGATTGGCTCTATCGCCGCAGTGTGTACCGCGCACTGACTGGCACTCCCTGAAACAAAGGGACACACACACACACACACACAGTCGAGGCAGGTTTGCAGTCAGCTTTTCCATTCCCCACCCCCTCCCTGACTCCCTTGGGGCAGTGCCTGCAGGGAGTGTGATATAACATGCCCCCCCCACCACCACCATTTAAAACAGTGGATTAGCCACTGCAGTCCTCAGCGCGGGGGCGTCTTGGGGCCTTATGTAGGGGTAATGGATTATCTAATGCTCCCCTGGTTATGCTATCATGTAACGCACATCCTGGGCTACACGGGGGCTACAGTCACAGCTACGTCACGAGTTATAACATCTGCCGGATGGTGGGTGTATGCTATTGAACAGGATCACAACTCTGACTTGGAGTGATGCGAGATAGGGTTAGGGTGATGATGCGTTTTGAACAGTGCTGCCAGACAGCTGCCAGACAGGCGAGACAAAAGGCAACTTGGCTGGATGATCGCAAAAAGCTGCCCACTGCCGATCAAAGTTTTTCTTTTGCCCAATATCAATGAGAAAGTGCCCAAGCAACATTGGTCAGCAACATTGCCTGGTAACATTGCTCATAAAGTTGCTCAGTGTATCATCACCCTTAGGAAAAGTGAATTTGGCTCTGTGGGCCGGAGGTTCGAGCCTGAAACTCCCGTTTTCTGAAAATGTGGAGCGTAATACTCACATAGATTGTAGGTCAAAATGGTTTATGGTCCCAGCCTTGATGCTAGTCTCAGGTAGATGTCCCTGCACTGTCACCTGCGAGGGCTTGAGGACGCTTGTGTTGCATGTGCCCCTGTGCTGCAGTAACCAGGCAGTGCGCATGCTGGAGTGCCGCGAGAAGCCCACGCCGGACATGTTCGGGGAGCTGCTCCGCAATGCCAGCACCATGGGGGACCTGCGCAGCTGTCCGGTGAGCACAGTCGCAGCACCACACAGTGAACATGATACAGCACACCAGGAGCTATGCATGTACTAATAGTGCTACAGTAAGTCCCCGTGTGCACACCAGGCTCATTAACACATGACTGTTACATGAGTTCCTCCTATGACCAGGGCGCAGGTTTCTTGTTTCTGGGGCCCCGCTCAAAAAGACACTTTGGGACCCCTTGGTGTAGTGACTGTTTGTGATCAGCAGGGGGGTCCCAAGCAAATGAGTGGTTTGAGGGGTGATAACTCAATCAAGCCCGATCGAATGTGTGAGACCCATCAGAAGCAGATGATTGATGCTCAGTTCTTGGATAGGGGCACTAGGTGGGGTCAAGGAGATGGACACTACGTGCCAGAAGAAGGGTTTGGGTGGTGGCTTTAGAGGTGGTGTGACCAGCTTGAAGGGAAAGAGCAGAGTCACAGGGACAGACAGCATCACCTCTGTAGGACTCCTGTAAGTGCTCGTAGGATCTGCAGGACGTGTGCAAAGCAGAGACCTCAGGGTGTCAAGCCAGCAGGTCGTGGGGCTACGCTTATCAGGACATGTCTGAGTCACCCCAGGGGCCCAACAAGGCCCCGCGCATGGCCAGGGACTGGACCGTGATCAGCATAGTCACATGACCTCTCTCTTTCCGCCTGCCTGTACGTGTGACACAATTGCTAGCTTAGCTTCCAGGTGCCAGCAGGTCCGCCTGCGCTGTGAGAAATGACCCTTTGTGGGCTCCTGGGGCTCTGAGAGCCTGGGAACTGGGCCGGTAGTGGAGAGGCCCGGCCTGGGCCATGCAGGCATCTGGAGAGCCACTGCGTCAGGGAGAGGCGGGCAGCTGTCTGAGGCGCGGATGCGCTGCAGACTGGGACTGGCATGGAGTGACTCCTGAGCCGACATCGGAGGGGCTGGTCTATGAAAGCGGCCCTTTCAGTACCCCCCCGTCACTCTGTATGTCTTGTAAAGG
This sequence comes from Mormyrus iriodes, assembly GCA_011763525.2. NCBI lineage: Eukaryota > Metazoa > Chordata > Actinopteri > Osteoglossiformes > Mormyridae > Mormyrus > Mormyrus iriodes. Next base: position 2,036,965 of record JAAGVU020000041.1, read on the forward strand.
CTGCCTTGAGAAAGGTCCTTTGGTGCCCACTTTGATCGATTTGTTCGGCAGTCTTTAAAATATTAAACCCTCTTGTTTCCGCTCTGCCTGCTCTCCATTCCCTGCACGCCCCCCCCCCCAAGTCAAAACCAGGCTGCGACTCTGAGCCTGCCTATGCTCTGCGTGCTGGGCCGTCCAGCTCCCTGCATAATCCCTTCCTGCGAGAAGCTGGTGCCAGCCTGTGCCAACCTGCTGCCTCCAATGCCCTCGAGGAAACAAGGCCGGCATTATTCCCCTCTGGTGATTGGGAAAGGGGGTGCGGTCACAGTGTCTTTCTTCAGCTGCTTCCACACCGCCATCCTGCCAGGTCCTTGCTGGACCTCTGGGTCGCCTGTTCATTCCGTCCTGGCAGGGGTGAGCCATGGCTCTGGGAAGCAGAGGGCCCAGATCTAAGAGTCTGGAAAATTGTAGGCGGTTCAGATCCTTCTCCGTGGCAGGGAGAAGTGCCTTTTCCACGTTTTCAAGTGAGATGCGCATTTTTGCGCCTATCACACTTCCCATAACTCATGGTCCAGGTGGCGTGAGCCCATGCCGAGAGACGGGAACCGGGCGTTCCTCCGGTTCCGGCACGACCCGCTGTGACATTGGCACGACGCGGCACCCAGTCGTCCTCCGGTCACCATGCCAGCCTGAGCGGTGCGGGAGGAGAGCCGTGACTCGTGCCCCGCAGCCCATTCAGTTTCGGCAGCTAGTGGGCACCAGAGATGTATATGGGGAGAAAGTGGGGGAGGCTCGGCTAATGAGGATCGCCGACTCTGGCTTTCTGCCGACGCTGGCGCTGTTGGGCCGGAGGTGGTGCTGACGCTGGGGAACCGGGCTGTGTCAGAGGATGATGGATGGAGTTACCTGTGAGGGTACCTGAGTTCTGCCCCACTGCCACCCTTCGCCATTTCAGTACTTGCTTACTAGTGTCTTGTGCAGCACACAGTTCCTCTCTATGATTAATACAGCTGAGCATCTTTGCTGAAGCACTGTTGGGTAAGACAGGTGGCTTGATGACACAACGGCATAGCCCCTTCTGGGGATTAACCCGGCAGACATGAGCCCCCCCCCGCAGTCTGTAAATAAACACGTTGCTGAAATGCAAATGTTTGTGCAGTTTTTTTTCTTCATCCTCATCACAAGTGTGATAAATCCCTAATGTCACAAACTAATTACCTTCCCCCCAACCATTTCAGGGCAACTGCGGGGAGATGCTCCGAATCCGGAGGGTCCTGATGAATTCCCCCGAGATCATCACCATCGGCTTGGTCTGGGACTCGGACCACTCGGACCTGGCCGAGGACGTTATACACAGCCTGGGCACCTGTCTGCGTCTGGGCGATGTAAGAGGCTCGTTTCTGGCCAACACGCCTCACACATGCAGCGTACATGACTGGCGTTCTGCAAGAGTGCAAATCACTATTTTGCTGAATGATGGTCCAGAAGAAAATGTAAAGACACAAAAAACTATGTTGCAGTATAAAATTATGAAGAAATATGCTAGAAAATGCAATTGTGTGTATGTGCATGTGTATGTGCGTGTGTGTGTGCGCGCATGTGTATATGTGCGTGTGTATGTGCGTGTGCATGTGTGTATATGCGCGCGTGTGTGTGTATGTGTGTGTGCATGTGTGTATATGCGCGTGTGTGTGTGTGTACGCGTGTGCATGCTTCCTAATCAGGGTGTCTCCCACACTGCTTCCTACCACAACAGTAAAGTCAGCTGTAATAACCCCCTTTCGTTCAGTGCTCTACCTCTTACTCCCCCTCCTCAGTCAGCCCAGCCGGCCCTTTTGTTCAGTGCTCTGCCTCTTACTCCCCCTCTTCAGTCAGCCCAGCAGGCCCTTTCGTTCAGTGCTCTGCCTCTTACTCCCCCTCCTCAGTCAGCCCAGCCGGCCCTTTCGTTCAGTGCTCTGCCTCTTACTCCTCCTCCTCAGTGAGCCCAGCAGGCCCTTTCGTTCAGTGCTCTGCCTCTTACTCCCCCTCCTCAGTCAGCACAGCCGGCCCTTTCGTTCAGTGCTCTGCCTCTTACTCACCCTCCTCAGTCAGCCCAGCCGGCCCTTTCGTTCAGTGCTCTGCCTCTTACTCACCCTCCTCAGTCAGCCCAGCCGGCCCTTTTTCCTGCATTTTGACCCTTTGGCATTCTTCCGTCTTCACCACAGCTCTTCTACCGTGTTACGGATGACCGAGCCAAACAGACGGAGCTGTACCTGGTGGGGATGGTCTGCTACTATGGGAAACACTACTCCACCTTCTTCTTCCAGACCAAGATCCGCAAGTGGATGTACTTTGATGACGCACAGGTTAAAGAGGTGAGACCTGGGTAGTATGCAGTGACACAGACGGCTCCATCAGATCGTGGGGGAGGTTCTGGGTGGGACAGAACCACATAACATGTCAGTGGGGGCAGGATAAAAGACGCTTGGTTTTGGATCATGAATGTGTGAACAGAATTCCTGGCAGCAAGAGAAAGCAATACTCAGCGTTTACTCACTGTGGTCAAGGCACAATGAGCCAAATGTGTGAACCCTAACTGTAACTTATGGGGGGCACCTCTCTCCCTATTACATACACATTCATAATGTGGACTGTAAGCTGTTTCTGTGGAGTCCCCTGTTGGCCACAAACAGTCACTACACTAAATATTAAATAAACGCATTGATAAATAAATGTGAGATGCTGCAGTAGCATGCTCCACTAACCAGCCAGGTAGATACAGTCTCCTGACTTCCGACTCTACTCGCTAGCTATTAATTTAGGTTTTGAAGCATCTGGGGGAGCCCCAAAGTGAGTTTCTGAGTGGGGCCCCTGGCTGTGTAGGGTTACCCTGTAGCAGTGTGATGTAAAACGCAGTAAGGGCAGAGAGCCACAGTTCTACTGTTGCTAAGAGACAGACCTTTCTGCCTCTCACTGTGTCCCTTACTCCAGATCGGGCCCAAGTGGAAGGACGTGGTGTCCCGCTGCATAAAGAGCCACTACCAGCCCCTGCTGCTGCTGTACGCCGACCCACGGGGCACGCCGGTGTCAACACAGGATGTCCCACCGCAGCTGGACCTGCATCGCTGCAGCAAGGCCGGATACGACAGCGAAGACTCCGGTAATGGCTGCTCCCCAGGGCAGGATGGGCCACCTCGGCTGTGCGCTGATTAACAATTGGCTGGTCCTGGCCCAGAGCTTAGAAATTTTGCTCGTTAATGGATTTCAATTATCGGTCATTTCAAATTCATGAATAGTTACAGCAGACCTGAGCTGAGAGGAGCACCAGGAAGACTTGGTGGGTTTCAGATGTGAAGGTCTGTCATGTGACCTTTCATGATCATCTGTTTATCATTGATTATCGTGGTGTCGGTCAACTTTGAAATACGGTTTTTCAGGTAAAGCCTGGGCTCCTGGTTCATTTCTATAAATGACGTGAATTTATGAATGAATGCATTTTCCAGAACCACTGATACATGGTGAACCTGTAGCTCATCTTGAGTAGCACAGACCGCAATGTCATTGAAACCTGGGAGGAAGCCCGGGCAGAACTTCTCAGCTCATGCATTTTCAGCCATGTTATGAAATTGTTCCTTGAGGAACAATATGAAAAATAACTGAGAATAAAATACATTCTCATTGTTTGCTCAATTGGGGACCCGAATCACTGGTTTGAATCAGATTTTTTAGTACATTAGCTGGTTGTTCGAAGCCTATTAGCACACAATAAGTGATTAATTTAAATAACGACTTTATGCATTTTTGGGTAAAACTAGAAACGTCTGGAAACATCAGAGTCATTTATCATCATTTCAGTTAATCCATTATTCAGCTACTCAGTTATTCATCCCGTCTTCAGGTTTAACACGGTTAATTAGGTGACTTGAGCAGTTAGCAGCTCAGCAAAGCCTAATTAATAACAGACTCTGCTGGTTCAGGACTCCGCGTGTTTAAGGCGACCATTTGTGATGCCATTCCTCTGCTTTGCTTCCAGGTCGTGAGCCGTCGATCTCCAGTGACACGCGTACGGACTCCTCGACGGAGAGCTGCTCTCACCGGCGCCCCCACAAGCACCACGAGTCCATGGCCAGCCGCTTCTCCTGCGATTCTCAGGGCACGGTCGTCTGTAACCTGGACGGCGACCCGATCTGCCACGGCAGCACGGATCCTACAGGTGGCGCTGTGTTCCCTTGTCGCAGTTCGGTTCAGAACTCATTTTCTGTGTTTCTCGACGTGATGCAGATCAAAACGAAAGGTCAATGAGTAACACAAATTGGTCAGTCTGGTCATAACGTGTGATGAAAAACAAGCATTAAATGAGAAAATCAAGGTTTTTTTTAAGGGAGCTGACTCTCAGCTGCAAGCCTGTTATTGTACAAAATCTGTTACTCAAATGCTGATTCCTCACATGATTCTCCATACGTGTATCGTTTGTGTCTCTGCAGTATGTACATATCGCTGTCCTTCCTTGATAGCGGCTGTTACGGAGTCTCTGTCTACTTTCACTTTCAGTTTAACTAAATTTCGGTTTCAGTCTAACGAGCTTTTGGTTTCAGTTTAACAGCCTTATCAGTGTGCTTTCGCAGTCTTCCTGTCATCAGCACAGTGGTGTGCTGTCTGTCTGTCTGCTTCACTTTCTCTCCGTTCATTTTTAACTTCTTCCCCTTAGTCTCTTGGATTCAGAGTGTTTCCTCTGTCCTGTGCAGGGGAGATCATGAAGGAGCCCCTGGCCCCACGGACGCTGCCCAGACCTTCCTCCAGCCGGCTGAAGGACTTCAAGGAGGCCTTGGGTGGCAGCATGGTCCACAGCCGGCCCCTCTCATTGTCCTCCAGTTCGGGGGTGGGCAGCTTGGAACCGGGAGCGCGGGCACGTGACTGGGAGAATGAGAGCACCAGCAGCGAGTCCAAGTCCAGTTCCTCCGGGGGGCGCTACCGGCCAGCCTGGCGGCCCAGGCGTGAGGCCCTCAACATCGACAGCATATTCACCCGGGAGCGATGGCGGCAGGCAGGGTTCGGCCCACTGGGGCCCTCGCCGCTGCTGGAGGAAAGCGGGACCTGGGGTGAGGTGTTGCCCGGGACTTCGGCAGCCACCGGGCAGGGGACAGGAGGTCCGGAGATGCTTGTCAGAACCAGCGGGTACCTGGCCCCGCCTCTACCTCAGTCACTGCACAGCCTGGAGCACCAGCCGCGTTTGATCCAGAGGATGGAAAGTGGCTATGAAAGCAGTGAGAGGAACAGCAGCAGCCCTGTGAGCATGGACATGCCCCTTAGCGAGGGGCCCAGTGCCGGCTCACACAGGTACACACACAGCTGGAGAAAGGCAGGGTCCACCGCAGCTCATGCAGGTACCCAATGAAACCGCTGGAGAGAGAGACAGAAGTCCCACACAGGTCACACACACGTCCAGACACACTGGGAGCTGGAGATCACATCCAACACATCTTACATGGGTGTAAAACCCCCAGAGATAAGGTCCACCAGAGCTCACACACCTTCAGGCCCACCTGGGGAAGCAGGTCACATCCCACACGGCTCACATGGGCATGAGACTCAGTCTAACTCACTCCCACAAGGTTCCCACACACCCAAAACACCCAAAACAGCTCAAACAGGAACACAGCTATTCTGCCGCTCAGCCGCTCGACCGCGAGAATGTAGGTTGCTGTCCTTCTCCATGACAGGGACGTGGGAACGAAGAAACATTTAATCTCAGGCCCGTCCTGGCGCAGCGTACCCAAGTCCAAGAGCAGCGGGGCCATCCTGCAGGACGCCAGAGCGCCGTCCTGGACCAGCAGTCACTTGAGCCTGGGTGGGTGAACCAGCTCAACTGCTGCGTTGGCAGCCATGGCTGTCCCACAATTCTCCAGTGTAACACGTGTATGTGTCTGTGTTTGCGTGTATGCTTGCCTGCAGGGGAAGGCCGCAGCGAACTGGACGAGCTGCAGGAGGAGGTAGCACGCCGCGCGCGACAACAGGAGCTGCAGCGGAAGCGGGAGAGGGAGCGGGAGGCTGCGATGGGCTTCAATCCCCGGCCCAGCAAATTCATGGACCTGGACGAGCTGCAGCACCAGGGTAACCATGAGGAGCGGCGTGGGAGGCGTGTACAGCGGCAGGGTGGGGGGGCTTGCCCGTTTCGGAGGGCGTCTCGGGACAGGGTGCTGATGAGGTGAAGGTAGGGGTAACCATTTAAGCCTGGCAGAGGAGCTCAGGTCCGGCTGGATGGGGCGTCGGGGCTAGTCGTTTGTTTGCCGCTCTTTTAAAATTAAAAACAGCTGCAAAGAGAGGAGAATCAGTCCGAAAGCGTATAGGATGCAGTGACGTGCTTTCGCGGTAAAAACGGGTCCTGCTGTTTACGCGCCGCGTTTACCCGGGGACACACACAGACAGGCCGCCTGCCGGGGCCTGGCCAGGATCTCCTGCGAGTCAGACCTGAGTGCATGGCGGCAGTGGCGGCGGGTGGGGGGGGGCTCTCAGCACAGACGCTGCCCGCCCCCCCCTCCCGGGCCGCCCCCTCCCTCGCCGCCCACCGCTTATAGCCCCCTCGCCTCGCTGTGTTATCCGCAGGGAAGGGGGCCGGCCTCGAGCGCTCGCTCGTCGAGGCCGACTCTCTGTTAGAGCGGTCGCTGCGGCTCGAGCAGGGAGGCGACGTGGTGGCGGCACTCTCCGTCTGCCACCAGGCTGTGTGTAAGTAACCCTAACCTGCCACTGCCTGCCGCTACTACTCCATAACCACCCCAGCACTTTCTGTCGTCCCTCTGTCTCACAATTCTGTCTGCTCCTCCTTCCCTCTGTCTGTCTGCCCCTTTCTTCTCCTTTCATCCCATGTTCCGCTCGGATTCCCGGGCGGTCACACGCCACCGCACAGACCTCGGCGCGGTCGAGGTGGGGCGCGTATTAAGCTCCTGCCTGGTGGGACTGTCCCCTGTGTCATATTCCAGATTAATGTTAGAAATGGAGGTCTGCATCTTAGGAACAGGGGTGTGGGGAAAAAAGAAATTTGTTTTTTTTTTTCTCCACAGAAGTGGAAAACCATTTTAAATGATTAATGAACGGAAACAGTGTAGTCTGTGCAGACTTGCACGGCCGCACTATTTTTAAACGCCTCTCCGAAACTATAATCCAGGCCGGTTTTCTGCTTCCGAGCTACGTTTCCAGCCAGAACAGAAGTGAGGCACTTCATCAGCTGGTCACTTCCTATGTTTACTTGCCAACCAGGCTACAAGTGAAAAACATAGCCTGTTCCAGCACTGTAGAATACCCCTCCCCCACCCCAACCTCATGTATCCCCGCTTTTCATGACCCGGCCTAAGGAGTGATTCTAGGGGGGCTTAATAGGGGCCATAATTCATACAGAGGGGCCAAACATAGCAATAACCAATGTTTTGAATGGGTGAGTAACAAGGGAGGGGGCCCTCCAGTGGCCAATCAGCTATCAGCTGGGACCAGTGCTCCTGTGGCCCCATCCCTCTATATGTCCGTATGCTGCCTCCTCCATAGAAAAAATGATTCCCAGTTTGAGTACGGCCTGATACCCCAGCATTACAGCTGCAGGGTGAAGCAGGGTCCTCCCCTAAATGACCTCTTAATGCTTTATGTATGTATCTGTCTGTCTGTCTGTCTGAACGTCAGTCTTTCACTGTTTGGTCTGTCTTTCTTTATATCCTGAGGAGATTCTTACCCTGGATCATTTTGTGTGTAGTTTAATGTTTAAGACTTTTCTATTTTCCATATAATTTAAAAACGTCTTCAGCACAAGCCCTTTCACTCTTTCATAATGTGCCGAAGATGTTTTTAATGCTTTTAAACATCCATCTAGAAACAACTTACCTGAGATTCAAATGAGCATCTAAACCTCTGCTGCTGTTTTGAGAAAACGTCAGACACTTAACGTCCCATTTTGATAGTTTTCAGCTACTCTGATTTTATTCTTAAACGGAATAAATGATGGCTGAAGCTGTCCGTCCTCATTTTTGTGTAGTGATCATAAACGGATGATGCCGGCATATATTGCAGATACTGTATTGTTATAGACCAAATTTCAAAGACACACGGTCTTGGCTTGTGGCTGTGAGACACAGCCCTCGTGGCCCTCAGTCCCAACCCCCTCCCATGACGTTGTCTCAACCTCTTTTTTGTTTTTTTTTGGGTAACAAACAAACGGTATGCATGCCTTTCATAACCTGCCTCTTTTGTTTCTTGCGTTTTCTTTGTGCTTACTTTTCTTTGCATTGTTTTCTTTCGTTTTGTCGTTTTTTTCGTTGTTTTCCTTTAGCTAAACTAAGACTTACCATGCATGAGGGCAGTGCTAACACTCATAGCAGGACAATGGCTGCCGATAAGAAGCTACAAAAGTGCATGAGGAGAGCTCGGGGCCTACAGCAGCGCATGCAGCCGCTGGAGCAGGAGCAGCCGCAGCCGCAGGGGCCTCCCAGGTACCAGCACTGTCTCCTGTGTGTGTCCCGCGCGGTGCCTGTCACAAATTCACTATTGACCTTTTCAATTTTTTTGGTTGGGATTTGATCCCCATTTCATTACTCTCAGTTCTTCACCTTTT
>JAAGVU020000041.1:2045615-2057157 GCA_011763525.2 Mormyrus iriodes
TTCACCTTTTGAGGAGGTGGTGGTGGTGGTGGGGGGGGGGGGGCGGGTTGAGTCCTAGTGACATTTTCTGTTTTCGGAGGTTTTCTCAGAAACACATAGAGTAGGACGCCATCTTGGGTTTTAGACTGACTATCACCCGAACTCTGCTCTTGTCTAGCTTTGTTTTCAGCTAAACCGAATGCATAACTTGGTCTGTGCACCTGTGGCTTGTTGGTCAAACTGTGTGTCCATTTCTGTCCCACGTGAGGTAGATCTTCCATGGGCTTCCATAGGCCGTCTGTTATACACTCAAGGGAGCTCTGGAGCATTACAAAATAAAACCACCACCAGCAAACACAAATGATTTTTTATTTTTGGTCATTTCAAAGCCAGGGCGCATCTTCAAGGTCAGAGCTGCATTTGTTTTGTGAACAGTGCTGGCTTCACTCGTGTAAATGGTTTGCAGTTTGTGTCTGTTGTATTACACCTACTGCATTTAAGTAAACTCCACTTTCATTTCTGTAAATGGAATAAAATGTAAGTCATCACTGGACTTTAAGGTGCTTGCCCAACAAATATTTAAGGTAGCCTTTAAAAGTTACTGAACAGCTTTCCCTGCCTTGTCATCCATTATGGCTGCCTGAGGGACTCCTGCCAAAGCTTCTGCAGCAAACTGCAAACGTGCAGCTGCAGCCTTAAAGACCCAACAGCAGCAGTTACAGTAGAGGCCAGGAAGGCTGCATTAACCCATCTCTGTGCTGTTGCTTTTCAGCATCGATTTATGCGCCGGTGTGATTTATTGTCCGGCTTGCTCTGAAACCTACGCAATTACTGAACAATGTAGTACAGGAGCGGAGCGGAAGACATGGATAGGGATTCATTAATCAGGTCTCCGTCACCAGTAAACTTCTAAATGAGCCCCCCCAAACAGGATCTAATTAATGTAGCTAATGGTCTCTGAAATGTCTTCAGTCATATTTAAAAGGTATTTTAGTGGGCCCTTGATTAGAGAATTCAAAATCTTGAATAACACCAGCAATGACTTAGAGACACGTTTAGATCAGAAAAAAAAGCCACACGAAAGGTGTTTTGGAATAATTTTGAGTGGTGAGTAATCTTTGAATTTCACCCAAGTCAGCACTATGACTAATCTCACTGGGGGGGATTTTTCACCCATTCTTGCCCTTCCATACTAAATTGAGCATTACACAAAATCCTCCAAGCCTTCTTAAGCTAGTCTAACTCATCCCAGGGGTCTATCTCCAGAGGTGTTTGTAGGGATGGTGAAATAAGGTGTAGAAGTGGCTGTTCACTTGAGACCTGGGGGACATTTCTTACTGGTAAACCCTAGACTGAAATCTCATCTCTCTTTACACCCATCCCCCACCAATGCACTTCTTTGACAGCAAAAGTCCCAAAGGTTTTTCAGCAGGTTTTCTGAAAACTTTCCCCAGTAGATCAATACTCAGATACCTGCGAACTTTAAATGAATGTGTGCCACCACGCTTAAGGTCCGTAGCATCTTCAGGTATAAGATATTTAGCTGCCATAGATCTGATGTGTTGGTTCAGTACCTGACCTAGGCTGAAGGAGATCCATGCAGTGAGATTTGTGGAATGATGTATCAAATGCTTCCCTGTTCTGGACTGGCTCAGAAGTGAAGAATAAGCACAGATAGTCAACAAAACCCTTACAGAATGACTAGACACACTTTGACGGGTCCTACGGCATCCTCTTTTACAAAAAGAAGCACATGTGTGGTTTTATATGTATTTCCATGTGTCAAGAGTGTTTTCTGAAGATACTTCCTCCACCATCCAGCTTTTCCTCCTTGACTTTCAGCATGATGAACAGCACAGCAGCTACAAAGGTACAAAAGAGGCACTTTGTGTGTTGGGCTATGCCATGCCCTACAACTGAGTCGTTGGAAATTTTTAGGCATGTAGTTCAGAATATCAAATGAAGAGACTCTGACCAGATTCCTCTTCTAAACTTGATGCTGACTTTTGCTTACTCATCAGATAAGATTCATTGACCTACCTTCTTCGTTTTCCTGAACCCCGTTCCCCTTTCCCAATCCCCATCCCAACCCCGTCTCAACCCCTTCAGTGAACAGCCTGGCACGATCAAAATACTGCTGACGACCCATCAGGAGGAGGACTGGGATGCAGACCAGGAGGCACCTCTGGCCCCGGCCTCTCCTCTCCCTAGTCAACCCATCTCCCTTTCTAGAAACCTGCACCCTGGACCCTTGAGCCACCCATCTCCCTGCTCCCCCCAACCTGTGGGGCAGAGCAAGGGCCCCATTGGGGAGCACCCACAGAATCTGCCTGCTTGTTCAGAGCTGGGAGAGCAGGAGATGAGAAGGGAAGGGCAGGACCATCTAAACTGCCGGGACGGGTCTGAGGCCTCCAGCATAAATCCATCCTCAGGTGAACAAGTAGAGTCTGTCCATCAACACCGCACCTTATCCTTGCTGCCCCTAGACTTCTGGAAGACCCCAGGAAGCAAGAGGGATGGCTGTACCCAAAGCTCCTTGCCCCAGCCCCAACCTCTCCCTGCCTCTGCAGCTTTACCCTACCAGAGCTCCATGAAAATCCCTGAGCAAAGCTCAGCTAATAAACCGGGGGCTCCACAGACACTAGCAGCATCACCGGTAGAGCCCTCTGCCAAGAGGAACGGCTGCGACTATCCAAGGTCTCCCACCCAACCTCCAGTGCAGACCCCTCCTCAAATTCGCGCGCCCACTTCTCCTTGCACCATCCCTCGGCTGCAGACGCCTTCCACTGCTGTTCGCTACTGGTCATCGTGGAGCCTGGACAGGCCAGATAGCGTTGTCATGGCGTTTTGCACTTCACCCAGCCGCCAGTTTTACTCCAGTTCCAGCATGCCTGGGCGCCCTTCTTCCTCTCAGCTAGTGGTTGACCCACCAGATCCCTCCATAGAGGGAAAGTCCCAGGCTGAAAACTCCAAGGCTTCCGGTAACATTCAGCCTGTCACTAACTCTCCAGATCAGGAGCTGGAAGTCCTCCTCCAGACAAGCCAAAAGGACACTACATATCCTTTGAAGACCTTGCAGAGCACCTTTTCACCATCTGGAGCAACATCAGGTAACCAACTCACCGACCCAAATGAAATATGCAGTGCCTTGTGCATTTGTTCTTTCTGCAACACCGACCTTCAAGGATACTGAGAATATTAATGTCATAGTTTGTTGATGAAAGGAAGTCACCAGAAATGGTGTGAACTCAGCTTCCTCTGGTATTATTATTAGTTTGTCTTTCAGTTCCTGCAGCTAGTGAGAGGCAGCTGTCTGGGAAGGCCATTGGTGGGCGCTCCAAAACCCCTACTGCCGAGATAGAGAAGAGTGTGTACCAGGCCTCTGGCTGTGGATCCTCTCTGGTCTCCTCTGATAGGGTAAGAACCTTGTGTATTTTGCAAGCCAAGGGGGGGAATATGTGAAATTAATGTACAAATCGATGGTAAAGTAATGGAGAAGGTTTGACAGGTGGAGGTCATTTTCCGAATGCTGAACTCAGATGTGTGGTTGACCTGGGTTGGTTATTTTGAGTGTCACTGTTCTTCTCGCCAGTTTACTCCTGCTTCTAGCCATGAACTGCAGCCAATGGAGTCATGCAGTATGGATGACCTGGGAGAGGAACGTGCTATTGCAGCGGAGGATGACGGACAAGACGAGACGCAGCTGTACAGTGTGGAGAACATGCGTCGTGTAGCCCGCAGCTTGAGCAGTACGGTCATCGGAAGACGCCCAGAGGACCTCGTGGTGTCCCGCAGCATGGTACGTGATCTATGCTCACAGCTACGCATGTACAGTTCACTCCAGAAAGGGCTTTTATTTAGCTTCCCAGTGCAGTACTAAGGCGACCAAGTGGCTAATACAATCAGTATAATGCAGAGGGCACTATGTATAATCAAAGTGTAGGGAACAAATTTAACACGTGGGGCTTGGAAAATGTTCCCTCATATGACTGCCATTGGTCCTGTAATATAACTGCTGCTCTGATCCACTCAGACTCAGTCTATGTACCATTGCTCACTGCCAACACATTTGCGCATTCACTGGAACTAGGCCAGGCTGCTGCCATCTAGTGGACTAACAAAATAAGTGTCACACTATTCAGAAGAGCATGTCCGTGAATCTCGTGTGACCTTAATCTACACAGACCTTTACCTCTCTTTAGCCATTTTAAGTTCCGTTTCTTCACTTGTGATTCATCGATGATCCCAACTTTTCACTTCTGTCCTGACTAAAACACAATCCTTTGTTACTGAAACAAAATGGTTCCTCGGGATAAGTCCAGTCTTTCCTTTGGGAATAATATACTGCCTTTTCTGTGTCCACTTTTGATCTCCCGCTTGTTCTCTTGCAGGGAATTCCCAGGAGATCCAAGAGTTTCTGGCTCTGCTTGACCGGAGTGAAGATCTCACCAGTGAAGTCCACCACCGTGCCGCATTGAACCATGAGATGTGGCAGATAGCCAGTCCCATGCCCGCTCGCCCATCCCATCGAGGGCCTGGAGCTCTCCTGTTATGAGCCAGCTGCCTGTGCGAGCTACAGGCAGTGGCTCAAAGGGAATGGCATGTCGTGACCTATACAGTCACCTGTCCATCTGCTCGGCACTATGACCAGTAACCCCCACCCCGCCCTATCCATCTCGCATGTAGCACCAGACGATGCCCCCCCCAAAGGAGATGAAAATAGACGGCCTGTGACCCGTCCCAGGGCACTGCACCTCCACCACCACCAGCAGCTCATCCCAACGGTCTCTGGGCCCCCCCTCAGCCTTGTGATCTGTGCCAACATGAACCCGTGAGACTCTCACACAACTACTGCCAGTTCCATGGAATTTTCTGGACTTGCTCTGACCCCATTGGCTGAAAGCCCTCCTATTCCGATTACAGCACCCAACCCTATTGGGTGACCTTGCCCTATCACCTGCCCCTTTCTAGTTACAGAAAGAAGCTTAGGAGTCTGCTGCTGGGAATAGGCCATGGATGCTTACAGGAGGCTGTGGGAGCCTCCTGATTCTGTCCTCGGCCATAGGGCGACCTGTGTGATGTCGCAACACCCCTTGTTACTCTGGTTTGCATGGAATCATGTGGGGCGTGCCTCTTGTCCAAGGAAGAGGAGCCAAGCACTACAGATGTAATCCTCCCAGCAGCTGAGTTTCCACAGTGAGCAGCTTAAGAGCTGAAATGATACCAGTGAAAGATCAGCTCCACCCAGCAAAGCCAAAACAGTAGCCTATCCATGTCATCTTTGTTTTCTAAACTTTAACCAGTTTTGTGTGTTTTTCTTAAGAGACTTTAGCGGTTCTCTCTCATCATTAACGGTTGAGTGTGGTCCATTATTTATTTTCTATTTCTAGTTCAATGGAAAATTGGAAAATACAGGAAAAAATGAGCCGGCAGACACTTTAGTGGAGCAGGACCTGGACTTACACCCGAATTGTTGCAGGTTTAAGGCCCAGGAGGGGGTTCACTGTTGGACCCTTTAACAAAATCCTAAACAAGAATCATGAATTATTTACGTTAAAATATCCAACTTTACAAATGGGTAACCTGTAAACTAAGTTGTAAGATATGTAAGTTGTTTGGATAAAACTGTATGCTCAAAAACAAAAATAATTAGATATTAACTATTTTGAAGATTAAAATCTCAGTGTCTGTTAAATTAGGAAAGTCTGTAGGTTGTTGAGAATTGACATTTTTTATGTCACAAAAGCAAAAAGCAGTCTCAAGGAATTTTTATAGATACCTATCAAATTAAAAAATATTTTTTTTAATTCAAGGAAAATAACTTATATGTGATCAGTGATATTCATAATGTTCAATTATGTTTCAAACTAAAATGACTGCACCTTACATTTGATATGAAAATGGTACAATCTATTTAGTAATAATGCATTTGATATTAGAGCAGTATGTACTGTAATGTAACTGACACTCCGCTTCAAATGCTCTGGCGGACCGTTTGAATGGTCAGGTGGTCATCTAGGACCTTTATGATTGGTCGTTTTGATAAAGCTGCTGTCCTCATCTGTGTCGAGGGCGGGGAAATGTCAGCATCACGGGCAGGAGGATGTGCCGTTTTTTCACCATGACTTCTTTATTAATTAGCCTCAATTAATAGTTTTTTTTGAAGGAAATGAAACCCAGCGTATTGTCTGAAGCCTGGATTATAGTTCTCAGTATTAAAATTAAACAGTTTCCTGTTTAGGTTTAACGTTAAACACATTATATTGTGAACTAATGGCTTAAGTTTTATCCAAAAGAAGTTAACACATGGAAAGCTCAGCCAAGGCTAATATCTTGGCGGAAACGACAGAAGTCGATCCTCAGTGCCCGTATTGCCAGGGAATTCCCTGCCCTCGGTCTAACCTGACATTCATGAGCTTTGTTAAACTCATTTGCGAGTGGTACCGCTGTTTCCCCACTATACCCATTCAGCTCTGGCTCCCTTACGGATGTAAGTCTCCATACTTTAGCAAACGCTGGGAGGACTTGCTTTGTTTGGTACAGGAGACTGTCTTATACCCTGTGTAATTTACAGCTGACAGAAACCACAGCATAGAAGCTAATGATCAGCCTGTGTGAGAGGCACTCGCCCCTCGGAACCCGAATCAGGATGCCGTTTGAAGCAGGGAAGCTGGAAGGTTCGGTCCGTTGGACCACAGAGCGTGTAGAGAAGTCAGCCCCAAAGCATATTAAATGCATTTATGTTTAAAGACTTTAGTTGATGCTAACAACACCTACAAGTGAACCTTTTAACAGGATTCAGACAATATAGCAACAACATGCTACTGTAGGGTGAACAAAAAGCATATCTTTCAGTATTTCGCTCATTTCCGATTATATAAACTATATATGCCTAATAAGTGTGGCTGTGCCCTTGGGAAGTCTTATAGTTCTAAGCACTCAAAATATCATCTATGGCTTAATTCACTTACCAAAGAGTGACTATATTATTAATCGAGTGTTGAAAATACATACTAAAATCTGTTAAGGCTGTTATTATAATAATATAATATTTGGGCAGGTAAACTAAATACTTTAGGTTCTCGTTACACAGCCCTTTTCCGGACGTATTAGATTAACCGGACCCAGTAGGTAAACTAAGAGGAATGGTTGTACAAACAAAAACCTCTCCTACTACGTAGAAATCAATGGTGTTAACCTAATCCCAAGAATGTTCACCTAACTGACAAGTTCCTCACATATTTCTTGTGCGTTTGACACTGAGATGCAGGTGCTCCTGCGTAGTTAACGTACGACACACAACAGAGCGCTCACTGTCACATGGCCGGACATGCATACGGTCTGCTATGTCAGAAAACTATAAAGACATATTGACAGTGGAGCACAGGGACCGTCTCCTGTAACATATGAAAAACATACCTCGGAATTCATCTCCAGAGCTGGGAAAAGAACGTGTTGGATAACAGCACATGATCGTTGTGACCTACAAGGAAAACAGGAATGTTCATGACTGTAGAAAGCCACAATAAGATTTTTACTAATAGGACTTTATACTATTGCTTAATAAGTAATAACTTTATTACTTAAGTCATTGGTAAACACTCCATACTGTAACAAGAGGCTTCGGGAAATGATCATCTTTGTACAGAGCAATGAGCTTAACGAGATGAATTTACAGTATTAGCATGTTTTGAGATACAGCTGTTCACAAGCAATGATTACAGAGGACTGGGGATTAATCATGAATTATATTTTACGATTGAAAGGTTTATAATATTCTAAGAGTTATGGCCATGTAGAGGTTATCCGTAAAACGAACAAAAAAAAAAAAAAAAAAAAATCACAGAACCGAGTTTTAAGCCCTAGGAAGCAACCAGCAGAGCGCTACTATTGATCCAACTGTCTAATCTCAGAAACAGGCGAGGTCATTTTCATCAACTTCATTAAGATTTATGTTCCTGTCACAGCTAACAAGTGAAGTAAAGATGATGGTATGGCTTACGGCATGACCTCTGAAAGAGAGCAGGCGAGGACGCAAGAATAAGTGTGGGTTTGTTCAATACTCATTTTACAATATTTTGTATATGGATTTGACAAAAAAGAAAATAATCTAAAACAAAAAGTCCAGCTTAGTTTCCCACTATGAAGTGCAAGAAAACTGAATTGGAAACCAACTTTTACAATGGAACCAAAGAGAGAGATTTCACATGCATTTTCCAGTTTATTTTTGTAACTCATAACAGGTTAAGAAATTTCAAGTAGTGCCCTAAGTGTCATTGCACCTTTATCATAAAGGAAATGTATGAATTTATGACATTATTCAGATTTATGATTTTTTTAAGCAAAACAAACATTGAAAAATTGCAACTTCGAGACATGTGTACATATGTCTGTGTGCAGTATTCGGCCTTTAAAATATGAATCGAGCGTGTAACGACGGATTTCTTGACGATGTAAGTGGGCTTTGAGGGATTTCCACTTTAACCCAGTTTGTAAATGTTGTGCTGGCAGAAGGAACTTGTATTTTTGCAATAAAGTTACTACAAAGCACTCCCGCAGGAGTGTGCTACAACCACAACTCCAAGGAGTCCATCCTTGATTCTGCTCCTCCTTACTCAGCCCTTTCAGATGTCGCTTTGCGTCGCCATGTATGCAGATAGCGCCCGACTCTGTTGCGGGTTCTGCGCCAAGCAGTTAAAGGCAGCAAAGCGGGTACCTTTGTCTTATGGACAACAATAAGCTCCGATAACAACAATAATACGAAACTACAGTGTCCATTATTTCCAGATGACTTAAATACAAAGGGCTGTAAAATATTTACATTTTTATTTGGCAGACATCTAAAATAACAGGTTGTTTTTTATTTTCTTCCTTTTTTTTCCCAGAAAAATCAGGGTCAGACAGTCCCTGGAGCAACTGGGGTTAAGGGCCTTCCTCAAGGATCTTAACCTTGGGATTTAAACTGGCGAACTTCCGATCACAGGGTCAGTGAACTCACCCCCTAAGCCCCATATTGCGCTATAGCAGCTATAGGGAAAGTTTATCAGATAGCGAATGACAATTTGTCCATATGAACTCATATGGCAGTGCGCCCCAGCACTATCTGCAGGAATATGGGGTACCAGGGCCATTACCGTGCGCTGAGAAGTCCCTGTGTGGTGATGGTATAGATACATCCACATCCTTGGCACAGAATCGCAGGTCTTTTGAGTGGCTGCGTCTCATCTGCCTGGAAGGGTGTTGCATGCGGGGACTAGGAGCGACTCTAAATTAACACCTAAGTTTGTTTCTTATGTCCAGGGTGTATTTGTTTACAAAACCTAGAAAATAACGCAGCACAACACAAATTTAATTGGTGATTAAACGATGTGTGGATTAGACATGTATTACTTTCCTAGTATGATCGATGGTGGTGCCTTAGATCTTTGTCAATTAAATCCAAAATCCATTGAAATGAAGTCACTTAAATTGAGTGTTTACTGTACCAGTGACCCTCATGCAAATAGGAAGGTTTCAGAGACACACCATCCGGTGAGATCCACTAGAGGTCAGTGTAAGCATGTCTCTTACCATCAGTAGCCTTCTTATTAGAAGCGTTTTCCATCAAGACTGCATTTTCATATTTGGATGGATATACAAGTGTCTTCAAATAAAAATTATAATAAAAGTCAGGTTTTACTAATAATTCTAACAAGATACCAAAGACCAGAAAGCCAGAATTCACCAAAGCCTGGTCTGCTCAAGTATACCAAGATCAATAATATTACTAGTACTGATGATTAAAAGCACAAGGCTTTGCAACAAAACTTTACTATACTCTTGCAACCAAAGTGACATATATTTGAGAAAACAAGAGCAGACAGTCCCTGGAGAAACTGGGGATTAACTGTGCTACTCAAGGGCTCCATGAAAAAGTCATTCAGCCAACCCTGGGATTTGAACCAGCAACCATCTGATTATAGGCAGTGTCTTAACCTGCTGAGCTAGACACTAAGAAATTCTCTGCTAGCCGAGTGCAAATGTTGCACGCTTTGTTGGAAATCAAAATGAAGATTGGTGGAGAGGTAAAAGCTGTGTGTGGTTTGGACCCCCCCATGGTAATTTAACTGGAATGTGCATGTGAAACGATGAGGGGGCCCCTGCGACCTGCCTGACTTTCGGACTTCGCACCCGCCATGTTTGGTGATCAGCATCCAGGGCCCTTGGTCATTTCACCCAGAGGCAGGTGAAATGCAACTCCAGGCTCCATGGTATTTGGTGACTGCACCGGGATCATACTGCACAGCGTCTGCGTTTAAGGATATCTGGCACAATCTAAATAACAAACTCACTGCAAGGATGTGAACTTAAGTATTGCGGAGTGTGCGAGGCAGCCAAGATTAATGATAACATTCTGTAGCAGTGGCCACACTTAGAAACTGGTGTAATCTAACCCAACAGTCTTGTCTTGACTAGACTGATAGTTTATGCCATTACTTGCTGTGGCATGTCATGGACAAATCCATCCTTCCATTTCCTGTAACCATTTATCCTATTCAAAGTCACAGGGGATCTGGAGCCTTTCCCTTAACCTCAGCAAGGTTTTGGACTGTGGGGGGAAACCAGAGCACCCAGTGAAAACCCCACGACGACACAGGAGCCATGGCAGAGACTCAAGCCCTGGTCTCAGAGGTGTGAGACAACAGTGCTACCCACTGCCCCATGGACAAATCATACATGTTTTTAGGATGGAATCAACCGAGGTGGATTAGAATTAGCAAGTCCTAACTGCAAGGAACTGAAAGCTGGTGCAATATTGCCGAGTACTGCAAGTTCTCATTTGTAATGCTCACGTACGATTAATGAATGATTTATGGAATGTGGAAGTTTTTGTGAAAGCTGACTAGACAAGTGCGCAAGTACATAAAACGTATAGAGGCAACAAATAAATTATATGCACAGTTTACTTCTTCATAACAATGAAATAAAACCCTATAGAAGCCCATTAGTCAAGACTCACATTGTCCCATATATACCCCATGTATAAATAGCAAAGGTACTAACAGCTTGTGTCTCTGTGCACTCACTACTTCCACAGTGTGTCTTGCTTTTGAACCCCTTTCCAAAATATCGAAGTAATTATATAATCAATCATTCTCAACAAATCTGGGGTAAATACAGCAGATTTAGTTATCAGTAAAAGTGAGGGATGTTTCATCAGAGCAGATGTGGCTTAAGTTACAGCACCAGTATTCATGATGAAGGTCTTCCACTAGTTGTACACTTTATAACATGTAATCAAAACAGGAAATGATGCTCCTATATTAGTCTAGCCTGATTTGAGTAAGGCAAGTGGAACTGAACCACTGAAATAAAGCCCAGCTTTTAATTCACAATTTCCTAAGTACCGGCACCAGATGGGTCAAATTCACCGATGAGCCAAAACATTATGACCGCTGCCATATGAAGCGAATATCATTGATTAAAACTGGTGCATGTCAAGGCCTGGGATATACACTCACCTAAAGGATTATTAGGAACACCTGTTCAATTTCTCATTAATGCAATTATCTAATCAACCAAT
>JAAGVU020000041.1:2057257-2085928 GCA_011763525.2 Mormyrus iriodes
ATGCCACGTAGAATTAAGGCAGTTCAGAAGGCGAAAGGGGGTCAAACACCGTATTAGTATGGTGTTCCTAATAATCCCTTAGGTGAGTGTATTTGTTAGCTGGTTTAAGGTATTCAGCTGAATGTATTAGGCAGTAAGTGAACATTCAATACTCATAGTCTGCATGTTGAGTATAAAAGAGATGGGCTGGGAAGAAGACGTGAGTGACAAGGGCCAAATCACTATGGACAGACGACTGGTCAGAGCATCTCTGAAACACCAAGGCTTGTGGGGTGCTCACAGTCATGATGAGAACCTGCTGGGAGTGATCTGAGGAGGGAAAAGCCACAAACTGCTGACAGGGTGTTTGCCGGCCAGGACTTGTCAATGCGGGATGTGAACGAAGGCCATCACGTCTGGTACAAACCAACAGAAGGGCTGCTGTGGCAGAAATGGCAGATAATATTTATTTCTGAGGTTGTATGCGTGGGTCAGCAGGCTGAATCTCTGTCCCTTTGACGGGAAGGTCGCTAGTCTGAGGCTTAGCCTCAGCAGAATAGTCGCGTGCCTGTGGTTCCTTGAGCAAGGCCCTTAAGCCCCAGCTCTGGGTCGCTGATTGCTGGCTGACCCTGAACTGTGACCCTCAAGCTTTCTCTGACCTCTATGGGTCTCATGGAGAGCAGGATGGGGTAGGTGAAAAGAGAATTTCCCCACAGAGATAAATAAAAGAAGCCTATTCTGTTCTATATACGTAATGCATCATGAAGTGAACATACATACATTTTCAAACAGAGCCAGGTGTTCCACACCGTCCAAAAAGGGTACAGCCCTAGGACAGGTTTGTTTCCCAAGGTGCAAGCAAAATTAATGCACCCCGCAATGGCAAAAAATGTTCCTCAGAGTCCATTTCTGTGCCTTAAAGCAGTAGTGGGCACAGCTAACAGAAAAGTTAGCTTTCAAAACTGCTAATTCGCTAGCTCCAAAGTTTAATTCGATAACCCTAAACCGATAAATCACTAAAAATATTTAATATAGCAGAAGCTAAGGATAACTGCTAACTTTTATTATATGAAATTAGCTTCGGTTTGGTTTTAGGCTCTGAAACCCTTAAAAACATTCCTAGTGAGCTAAAATTTTAACCTTTTAACGCTGAAGTTCCATCTGCCGGACAGGAGTGATTATCAGGGGACATTTATGACTTACCCAATTTGGTATCGTTGGATTCTGTAGCCTCCAGAATAAATGTGTGTTAAATTTTTCTTTCTACGATATTCTGTTTGCAAGAAATAAGCGTTTTTGTCGACTGAATTATTTTGCAACTGGCCCAAGGTGACATTTTGCCCTCGATGAAGCCGTTTGGGGACTACAAATATGGCGCCGTTTACCCGGAACTAGGAAGGAGGGTCTCAGCGCTTTATTGGTCTATAGCTCTGCCAATCAGAACCTGGAAAATACAACCGGAGGCATGTATCACATTACAAGATTTCTTGCTTAGCTGGATAACTTATTGGATTTAAGGTAGTATGGGCTAAATGGTAAGTGAACGAAGATAAAGTCTATTTTAACCAGGATACCTGAAATACTGAATACTAGTTTCGTGATACAGGTCCCTGTTCTCCGCTTATGTTCAGGGTACCCCAGTATAAAATGACTTTATCATCGATCATTTATATTTAGCCCAGACTACCTTAAATGCTACAAGTTATCAACTAATCACGTCTTGTGTTAACGCGTAGTCAGCCCCCAACATAGACTGCTGCAGACACGCTCACAACAGACCGGAACAAATATGTGATTTTAGGGTTGCAAACGTTTTTGACCGTTAAACCTCATTCACTTTACCTGCGAAAAAATGTTAACAGATTTACAGTTAGTAGAACTAAATTTATTACATTTATCTACAGCTAGGATGTAATTGACAGACCCTTGAGGGTATAGCCCCAGTCACATGTAATTGTGCCCTGAAAGGTATAAATTGATGCTTTTTTCCCAGTGCATGGAAAGCTTTACTTGAGAGGCCCCACATAACAAGAAAACATGACCATTTCACTTTCTCCGCACTGCAGGTAATTACGTGCCCCCAGTCAGCTGCCTATACTGCCTATAGCTAGAGCCAAACAAGTTTCCAAACATAAATCACTTATAAAATTATTTGAGGGAGTTTTCAGCTTTTCGTTTTTAAAATGTGCAGAAAAAAGGCTAAAATGAGAGCTTAACCCACAATTCTGGCATTCTGGCCCATGAAAGGATTAGCAGATTTATTTCCAGTTCAGTCAAGGACTTCGCTGCTTAGTCTTTGCTGGTGACTCATTTGCTTAAAGTGGCAAGTCACAAGCACCGGTAACCTTTCACCTATGACCCATTACTGTAGCTGCCAGGGTGTGCGTCAGCTTAAGCTGATCCTGGTGTGTTACGCTGTCGTCCTAAATCTTCACTCAAAGGTTCCATAATGTGAATTAAATCTGCTGTTATGTCTGGATGAAATTGTGACAGGGCCCAAGCCACACAAAATAATCTGTAATTTTTAGAGGGAAATTTGCATATTTCGAAAGACCTGAACCCTTACTGGCTGCCTGTCAGTGTCTCACAGAATCCGCCTGGCTTAATGGATTTAACGTGAATTGGGTGGGCTTTTCCTTGCTTGGTCAGACTCTGATAATGTGGTTCTGGAATCTAAAACACATTAAATTATCCACAATATTGAAAATAATATGTTCTGTTCTTTAATCGACCTAAATATGCGATTATGGAAACCATTAACTTATTGAATTTTCCAGAAAGGTCCAGAAAGGTTTAATCCCAATGTAGGTGTGGTAAAAGATGACAGTGATTTAACAGTTTAGTATTGTCTTCTACTCTTCAACTTAAAGCAAAAACAGACCTTGTGTTGTTCTCCTAAACCATCTCTGACAAAGTTTGATGCCAATAATGATTTTTTTTTAATGCGTGATTAACGTTACATTGTGATTTCCTACAGCTGATGATGTTATAGAGTTTGATGTCTGTTTTCTTGGTATTCCTGTAACTTCATGGTTAAGGAAATACACTTGTGACTGAAATATTCCGAGTGAGTAGGTGCTGCCCGTGGGACAGATTCTCTACCTGAAATTTACTGGTAATATGAGGATCAACCGTATAGTTTGATGAAAGGTAAAATCTGCCCAAAGCAGGATACGACTCAAAGGCTTCAGTTAGAAATTCACTGACAGCTTGAGAAACTGACCACCTGGCCTCTCTTCATGTAATTCCACATCCCGTCCAAACCTGATCTGGTCTGGGCTTTCGGGCCAGTGACACCAAACTCAGCTCATCCGAAGGAATCAAGGCAAACAAAACTTGCTTTTACCTATGATCATATTCTGGAAAATTCTGTAATTCATAACAGTTTGACTTTGCATGCAAATGATCTCATAACCTTGGACTAGGTAAGCAGTTTGGAGCTGGATGGATGGATGGATGGATGGAAAAAGCAAAATTGTTATTACCGAGAGAGAAAAAGGTCCACATGTGGTGGAATTAGCTCTATGTGACACTCACCTGTTCTGGCAGCCTGGAGGTGAGGTCCTCATTTAAGCCAGCCAGCTCATCTGGAGGCGATTTAACCGAGAATCAGAGGTGGATGGAGTCTAATGCCCGTAAGAACCTGAGAAGCTCACTTCCAAGTGAAAAGTTAACCAAATACATTTCCTGTGGGACTCAGTAATGCACCACAGAAAGTGTGGCCAGACCTTTGGGGCATACAGTAATTGGCTCACTCCAATTCAGCCATCATGAATGAATGTTGCATTTATATAGCACCTTTCAAGACACCCAAAGCACTTTACAGAACCATTGGGGAGCCACTTCAACCACCACCACTGTGTAGCCCCCACCGGGATGGTGCGACGGCAGCCATTCTGTGCCAGGACGTTCACCACACAGTAGCTAGAGTGGTGAAGGGGCAAGAGAGAACTCACCAGTTAGATATAGGGGATGATTAGGAGGCCAGATTTGAAACGGCCACAGTAGATGATTTTATCCAGGACATTGGGGTACCACCCCTACTCTTTCAAAAGATGCCCAGGGATCCTTTATGACCTCAGAGGGTCTGGACCTTAGTTTTACATCTAATTCAAAGGACGGCACCATTTTTACAGCACAGTGCCCCCATCAGTACATTGAGATCCACACAGACCACAGGAAGTGTTAACCTGTTGGCCAAACTTTAGGTAAACTCATGATATTAGTTCATGGTATATTTTTCACAGGGCAAAACTGAGCATGTTTCTTTGCTCAGAGCCATATTGGAAAGTTTTAGGATTGGAATATGTTCTGTTACATATTGAGATATAGTATAACTGAGTCTCGTCACAATATATCAATTGTGATGCTTTTGAAATTAATATTTAATACTGAATGTATATTTTTCTGGGGTTTTTTCCTCATCAAAGGAAAAGAAGAGTATCATATGTGACACTTTTTATTATGCGTTTTTATCTAGAATGTTTAGGAAAGTATGATTATACTAGTTTTAACTAGACATAAAATAGTAAAATCTATTATAATTAACAAAGTTATGAAGTTTTTCTATGTTTATGAGCTTGAAGCATAGCACCTGTGGTCAGTGTAGTGAGAATACAGGCTTACAGGCCCACAAGAGTCAGCATAAATCTGAGGTTAGGGTTAGACATGCAGAAAAATAATGGCTATTTACACCGTTAAGTGTGTATTCTTGTTATGCTACAGTTGGTGCATCATTTTTTTTTTTTTAGTAAACAAGTGGTGGAGATTGTTGCTACATGGCATTTCATTCGGTTAGGTTAGCTTAAGATAGATTTGTTTACATTAAGTTAAGTTAGGTTAGATTAGGTTAGTTAGGCACCGGCGGAAAGAGTCTACTTTGACATGATGGCAGGCTTACAAATCTTTTGGCCAAAGTCTTTTACTCGACAGAAGTATGGGGATGGGGGGCAGAATCTTATGTAGTATGGGGCCCAGAAATTTCTGTTGGTGGCCCTGTATTTTTTGGATACAATCCGGGTTAGTACCTGGACATCTCTTTCAGACAGCTTCCCCTTGCATCCACGGTTACTCCTGTTGGATGTGATGGTGTGCCAACATTATCCTGGATACTGTGGCTCTCGATACACCACAAAGACTTGCTGTCCTGGTCACAGATACGCCAGCAAGACGCAAACCAACAATTCGTCCTTTTTTGAACTCTGATATGTCTCCCATTATGCTAGTCAGATTGTAATATTTTATGTACAGCTGTGCTACTGCTCTGCTAATTGAACCTTCACACTCAGCTCTTACTGATGGAATGTGCTATCAGTGAAGATTGGCCACCAGGCTGTGCATATATAGGCGTGAAACCTCAAACCTCAGCCTTCTTTGGTTAAGGTTTCAAACCCCACCATCTTATGCATTTGGTAAATATTGAAATTTACTGTACAGCTGTTCCTTGTCCTGCCAATTCCATAATTATAGGAGCATACAGGCTAGCAGGAGAACCATGTTATATGGCAATACCTTTCATACAGGTCACTGTTACCTGTGACAGTGTAGGAAAGAACACTCCAAAGGTCTTTAGGTACCCGCTGCAGGTGTTTTCCAGTAGCAGAGTTAGGAAGGTGATTGATATTGTCTGTAAGTATCAGTCTCAATGTGCCTTGGACTGTCAGGTGTACCTCGTCAGTATCCCCAGTTTGACGGCTCTGATGTTCTCCATCTGAGCAGTCCTGGGGTACCCTGCGGCTTGGATTTTTCCGGTGACCCCGTCTCGTCCTAATCATCCGCCCCCCCCCCCAGGTGCCCTTATGGTGGAGAGGCTATTTGGGAGGTACATGCCAGGGTTGTGGTCACTCTATCAGGTGGGCTGGTTGTTATTATGTGGCATAGCACTGCACGCTCTGGCCCGGGGTCATGTGGGCATCCATCCCGTAATGATGTCACTCAAGCACAGCGGCCAATCGGCTCGATGGTGCTTCCAGTCTCTGAGAGCGACAGGAGGTGCCGTTCCTGAGGCTTGAAGAAGACAGAATATAAACAGCCCTTCTTCTCCCCAAACGAACTTGATGGGCCAAATGGCCTCCCCTCGTTTGTAAATTTCTTATGTTCTTACGTTCTTGTGCAGGGCAGCACTTTTTTTCTTTTTGCAGGCCCCAGCATTTGCATGTTTATATTCTTTTCTGTGATGTTCTAACCCTGTCATTTATTTTTGCCCCTGGAAAGGCCAGTGACCGATAAAGTGCTCTAGTCCACAGTCTGCTCCCCGGTCACACACTCCTGTTTGTTCTGCACTCATATTAATGACAGGGACAAAACATCTCTCATAGACACACACACACACACACACATTTGTATTTATATCTTTATGGGGACTCTTCATTCAATTCTATGGGTATAACCCTAATCCCAGCAATGACAACCTTAACCCTACCCAGCCCTAACCTTAACCATAAGTAACAAAATACAAGACTTTTGACATTTTTAGTTTTTTGACTACAGTGATAGAATTTTATAAAATTGACTAAACAAATGGTCCCCACAACGTCAAAAAATCAGGTTTTTATCACATTGTGGGGACATTTCGTCCTCACACACACACACACACACACACAGAGCAATAACAATCAGAGAATATAGAATTATGGCACTAGCATCACTGCTTCTGCAGATGAGGGTAATTCAAATGAGAATGTCTTTCTAAAACTTTTTCAAAATGGATAATAATTAAGATTTGCAGTATGATGTTCTGTTTTGACATCCTGTAAGGGCGGATGACCAATTTAATAACCAAATTAAAAGCACCAGTCTTGATTGAATATTGAATGGTGAAATTGATTTTGCTTCCCCACAATGAATTGTGACCAAAATAGCTGTAACACCCAGTATGACATCATCATTCTGTTTGGATATTTAATCAGATACGAGCAGGTATGGGATTTAAGTGGTTTACTGTAATGATTTCTTAATTTAAGCACTTTTTTAAACAAAATGTACTAGGAACATTTTACTTTAATTTCCTTACAGTCTCCTCACCACAAAACAGTTGCTTTCTGGTTATGGGCCATGAACAGTTCTGCCGTATCCCATGACAAATGCTCCTGAGTGGGGCGCTGCAGTGCCCTTGTCTTCCTCCACGCTTCATTTTTATATGCATTTTTAAATATCTCATCAAAAACTCCTGCATGTGGTGAAATACCAGACTTCAGGTTACCCAGCTGGACTGAAGGTAATATTGCCTGGGGCTCTGGGGGGAGGGGGGTCACATGACAAGCCCAAACCATCACAGCTGGGATTAATATATGAATAATCTGTTTGCTTTAGCATGTGTTTCATTAGACCACCTGAGGTATTAAGCTTTTAAGTTTGATTTGCTCAACTGGATCTTCACCACACGTA
The DNA here is from genome assembly GCA_011763525.2 of Mormyrus iriodes. Lineage (NCBI taxonomy): Eukaryota > Metazoa > Chordata > Actinopteri > Osteoglossiformes > Mormyridae > Mormyrus > Mormyrus iriodes. The sequence continues at coordinate 2,064,623 of JAAGVU020000041.1, forward strand.
ACTTCTCCTGAGGGCTAACTCATCTCACAGGCCATTTCATAGGGTTGCAAAGCTTTTAGGAAAAGAGGTGGTCTGCTTGATTATGTTTCAGAAACGATTAGAGTCAGTGTTGCATCTTAAATTTAAACTCGCCTCTGTGAAGTGCACTTTAGCCCTGCCTTCCTGACTGTGCTTATTGGGCTCAGCGTGCTGTCTGCCTTTCTCTGTGTCACTGGGCTTTAGTCAAAGTTAAGTCAAACTGCGTTTCCTGAACCTTAAGAGATTCTGTTTGGAATTTACGTTTTGTTTGACCCTTATGTTTCATTTGGCCCTTTTGTTTCATTCGGTTCTTTTGTTCCGTTTGGCTCTCAGGTTCTTTTAGGGAACATTTTGTTCAGCCCTCTTGTCTCATTCTTTGTTTCTTCCACGTCAGTTTGTTTGTGCAGAAACGGCTGCTCCTGGTCTTGTCTATCAGCCTAAACAAGATGTTATTTGTTCTCCATCTCTTAGAAATCACAATGTTTTGCACTGAATTGTCTGAGATTACTCCTAAAACTACATTTCAGTAAAAATTCCTGAGATCTGGACAGATACTCAAAGTTTCAACACATCTTGAGTACTGGATTCCTGTGAATTTTGTTGTGGTATAATTCACTCTGTCTTGGTACAATACCTTAGTTTCTTTGACGTGAGACTTCATTTGTAGTTTTCCTAATACTTTTTTGTTTAACATCTTGAAAGTTCTTAAGCAATATTACATTTTTAACAAAAACACACTTTTCTGTCGTTTTTGTTTACTTTCATGTTTAGGTTTTGAAGCCTGGGATTATCTGCTAAATGTATTAAACTGCAAGATGTTACTCTTCTTTGATATGTTTTGTGCTTTGAATAATATGTGTCCCGTTCAGAGTCTTTCACACGGGTTAGATATCATCTCCATGTGTGAATGATGCTTTTCGTTCTTGCTGTTTTTGCAGCGGTCTCCCTGAAGGCAGTGAGCTCACTTGAAGCACCACGGAATCACATTTTCACTTGTTATTTGTACTTGTGCTGCTTGTTACCGTGGCCACAGGCCTTCAGGCGTGCCGAGCGCAGTGGACCTCGCTACAGTGTGAAAGAGCACGAGCAGAGTTGTATTCCTACCGCCACAGTACAGCAGGATCGGGGCGGCTCTGTTTGCCGACATCAGAGCCTCGGCACATAACAGTGAAATGACGCGCCATGTGAAAGTTATTTAAGTATCACCTATATGTCCAGTCGACCCAAGAAGGTTATCACCTCTTCTAAAGAAAGGACTTCCTTTAATCTGAGTTCATCATCCTTAATCAGTGCAGGTCAGTCACTCTGACTATTAGCTACTGTGAAACCCAGAGGCCTGCATCCATGTAGGGTAGCGGAAGCTCTGTGGGGCCCGATTAGCCCCGGGATTAATGCATATATAGGAATCCTGCATACCATTTTCACATTCTCATTAATCCTTCTTCACTCCCCATTCCTGTGTCACAGAAAGGGGCTTGTGGACGTTGCTTCTGGCTGCCTTGTCACCTTACATGACACTGCACGCCTCTTTATGTATGTGGGATCTGTGAAGGAACTTCTCATAATATGTGTGTGTATAAGCTGGCATGGTCAATCCATCCAGAGGCCCCTCTGAGTCAATGGCCTTTGGTTTCCTGATACAATTTCTGTCCCTACATGGACCTTCAGACGATCCAGTCAGTCGGTTGGTAGAATTCATAGAAATGGGTTTAGGCTCCTGTCTCCGGTGGGTATGTCAGTAAATTCAGTGTCTTACAGAAACCAGTCTTTTAGGATCATTGTTCCCTTAGGTTGGGCTTTTCAACTTGGGGTCCGCTGCCCACCCCCAGTGGTCTGTATTACACTCACAAGGGGTCTGCAGAGACATTTTGCAAATTGCTAAAATCCCAGCATGATTCCTGCAACACTCTAGGGGGACCCCCCCATGGTCGGAGCCAAAAACATTTAAAGAAAAAGTATTAAAGCCCCCCACAGTCTTTAGTCCTTAGGTATGTGATCTTGGATTCATTTTAGGGGGTCCTCAACTCTGCTTTGTTTTCATTTAAAACAACTCAGAAAAGGCTCAAAAGCCGCTTGTTGTCCATCAGAAGTGAGAGGGCCTGTGGCAAGTCTTTTATTCATTTGCCACATGCCTGGCTCTTCAAGCTCACATCTGCTCATATGTGAGTTTGGTGTGAGCTTATAACTCTCAGTAATAGCACCACACCTCCAAACTCTAACACCCTCACTTTTTCTCCTCTTTATACCTAGATGTGAAGCACCTCAGGTGATTTAATGGAAAACAGCACTGTAACTGGACACCATTTCTCTGGTTACGGTGTAGAGCCAGCAGGTAGCTCCATTTTTAAGGAGCCAGACTCACACCTGATGATTGCATTCCCTAGTTTTACACTGCCAGGTTATTGGTAACCTGAGAACGCCTGTTAGATAATGGCTATGGTGCTCTCTGTAAAATATATAAACAAAAAATAACCATACAATAAATGGTTCTTTATATTAATATTAGCATTGCATGGACAAATAAATCTTTTGATAAAAATAAAATTAAATGTTGTACCCTGCTAACTAACAGTGCTCATTTCCTAGTCTTACAACAGATGCAGAAATTACTTTGTTTTTTGCAACATTTGTAACATTTTATGCATTCAGTGAAGCATCTGAAATGTGAAGAATATTTATTTACATCTGCATGCACTGGCTAGTAACAAGGCCTTAAGCCCTCATCTGTAACCTTAAATCGTCCTATACATTCTCAACACGCGTCTGCCCAAGGAACCCATAATTAATATGGAATTATGATGATTTTCCAGAGCATAGGCTGCCACATTAATTCCCATCTTTACGCGGTTGGCTTTGCTGTTCTGTGCTATCAGGCCTGTTCTATCAGGGGACAGAGAGTTAAAAAGAACTACGAATCCATTTCACAAAAAGGCAGAGAAACTCTAGCGCCAAAACAATATAGGAAGACTTTGACCAGCAGGGGGTGTCAGTGAGGCTAGGGCAGAACCTGGAATTAATGGGATTGATGTGACCTTTTACACACTCAGCATTGCTCAAATTGCCCCACCTCTTGCTTGTGTTTAAAACTGAACAATTTATCTTCTTCCATCGATATTCTCAAAATGAACCGGTAGCTGGAGATGCTGAAATAACCCACAGCAGACATACATTCTCTATGAATTCTGTTAGAAAGGGATTTGCCCAAGATGGGCCTTTAAGGCAACGTTTCCCACCCGGCCTCCTGTGGATAGTTCTCTCTCGCTACGTTGGCCAATGACAGGAAAAGCTTCTCGCTAACTTGCTGAGCTGGGTGAGGTTCTGTGATACCACAGAACCTGAAGTGAAATAAGTGAAGTGGTTTCAGGGGCTGGGAGGAGGGGTCACCACAGCACAAGATTTCGCGCTTTGGAATGCAATGATGAGACCAAAACACTATAATGCTGAATCTTACTCAGCATGTCCAGCCCCCCCTGCCTGCTGATCAGCTGAATAAGCTTGTGACCGACTGAGCAAACAAAATCCTATTTTGCCTTTTTTTAACTTCATTTTATTTTTGTGTTTCCTGGGAGTTATTTTCCGCCCTTAATCGTGGTGGATGTGACATTTCTTTCTCCATCCCCTGCCCACCACCTCGAGGATTGAGCAAGCTGTGTCTGACTTCATGGAGTCAGGACAGGACCCAGCATTCGACTTTCAAAGGACACGTCGATCGTCTGAATCACGTCAGTGATCGACACTCAACATAAATGGACGGTCAAGGAACCCCCCAGAGGCATAAAAATCTCCAGATTTTCCCGTTGCTTTCAAGTGGAGACTTTTGGCGGGGGCGTGGGGGTCACATGTGACACCTAAGGTTTTTTCATTAATAACAATTTATTAATTTTTCATGTTTTGTCACTCTTGGTTATTCAGTACAGCTTCATGGTGCATCGCAAAACACGACAGCGTGATTTGAAAGGATGATGAAAACATATAAAGTACAGCAAAAAAAATGAACAGTATCAATACAATAATAAAGTTTAATATCAGTAGAATCATGAAGGCCAGTCTACAGAGAAAGCCAGCATAATCCAAGCCATGGGGCAGAGTCTATTGACAGGGTTATGAGGATGAGCTTGTTGACTGGGTAGGACAGGAATCCTGAGACGACAGAGCAAAGTGTCGCACAGCACAGAATTCCAGAGCTGCTGAATGCCGCCGGTCCCGCACATGAGCACAGTTTATTACACCAAGTTACAGTGAAGCTGTGCAATAGTGCTGGAAAATGCCGGGAAGTCCTCCCTCGTTGTGCTCCCTGCTGGGGTTCGAGAGGCAACAAAATAAAATGAGCAAGATAAAAGCCTTGGTCAGTATCTATCAGATTTCAGTGCAAACCAGGCGTGGCAGATAATCCAAATTCAGTCAAGATCGAAACACAAAAACCAGAACAAGAGTCAAAACAAAGCAGCTGTAATATACATGGCTGCTCGCAGGTAGCACAAACTAACAGTCTAACAGCCAGGCACAGGACCAGGTAGGTGTGTATAAGCACTAATCCTAATGAGTAGCAGAGGCGTGTAACTTCCTACTAGCTCATCAGTCAGATAACAAACACCTGTGATACCGGCATGGCCTGGCTGCTCTCTCCCCCTATCCCAAAGCTCAGAAACTCCGCAGAATATGGAGGTGCGGCTGCAATGTTCTGGTTGCCATACACAGGTCAACATGCTGAAATCTGGGCCTCCGGAAGGTCCGCTCCTGGTTGCTCACTTGATCCATCGCGTCTTCAGTACCATGCTTCTCGGCTCAGTATTGTCTGATGGCACACATTTCCTCATGATTAGCTGTCCCATCAGCGCCTGTACAGCTCCACAGCTTCCAAGCCAACCACAGTGGTGTGTTAATGAAGACATTAGGACATTAGCAGACCACATTAATTGCATGTGAGATGTTACTTTTCTGAATTTGCGCTGTGTGGCCACCGGGATGCCAGTCCAGATGACCCCTGACTACAGTGATTCTGGTTGGGTAGTCAGTCTCATGACAGGGTCACCATACAATAGCATACACATATCCTGGAAGCTCAGAAATACACTTATCTCCGAGTCTTGCTTTCAGCAAATCACCTGCTCGTTCTGGCAGGAAGTGGATAACAGAGTAAATCTTTCTCTGGTTGCTTTCACTGTTGCTTACAGCAGAACAAAGGCCTCTTTTTGCTGATAAATCCACTCTTTGCTCTGAATGCTACATTCTCATTCTGTTCCAGGGTTTATTCTCCTAAGGACCCGTGCATGACCTTTACTTCCTTCCCTACCTAACTGTGAAAGATGACGTGTTTTCTTCGCCTTTCTTGAGTTTTTCTAAATTACAGCTTTCACCAAGCTTTCAGGAGCAACATCAAAGGATCCTTCAACCAGCGCTGAGTTCCCTAAGATAATCGTACGGCTGCCTCGCTGCGGAACAGTACCACAGAAGCCCCCAGGAACCCCAAACAAGCAAGACAAGCTCTGATTATGCAAAGTATTCTTCTGGAAATAGGTCACATGCTAATTTTTTTCTTCATCAGGATGTAGTGCCTGGTATTAATTTTGTGACAGAAATTGCCAGATTACAAACCCCTAATACCCAGATAAAGTAGATGAATAACTAGTTAAGCGATGGAATTGTTACTGGGGGATGGGATCCCCCTAAATTATCTAGAAAATACTAAAGATGTTTTTAAAATAATTCCTGTCCGATGACTATGGCACACCACCTGTCCATATCACACTCAGACATAGGCAGTCACTGCTAATGGTGAGTTTTCACTGCAAAATCACTGCAGACTGTGAGAACTCCACTTGAATAGGTGGAAGGGGAGGGACAGAAAGATGGAGGGAGAGGTTGAGAGAAAGCAGGACGGAGCATGTGCGGGTTGGGGGTATAAATGTCCCTGAATGGACGCACTGGAGGGACAGGGCACAGTGGGGGGCCTTGGCTCAGTGAGTGACCTGGACACTGACACGCACATGCTCTGACAGGACGATTTCAGCCCTCCCCCCTCCTCTGCGGCTGAGCTGATGCTGGGGGCCTGAGGCAGAAAACAGCCCCTCTCTTCCTTGTTTTATTTTTCCCATATTTGCGGGGCATGAATACCCTGCCACCCCTCCGAGTGGGTGCCCACTGCTCTCCACTGGACCCCAGCTGCCCTAACGGTGGAACGTGGCCGGCCGGCCCAGCCTGGAATGACAGCGTGGAGAGCGCCTCCAGGCATGTGGAGCTGACCTCCACAGCCACCTCTGTGAGTGATGCTTTTTTTTTGGGGGGGGGTGGCGGTTAGAGGTTGTGCAGGTGGGTGTTTGTGTCAGAACTGTGAGGTTATTTGTGCTTACCTGATTCTGCCCAGTACTGAAGATGGGTTGAGGGCCACTGTACCCCAGCAGCTTAAAGTCTGAACTGGTGTGTGGTCACTCTAACTGGTGTGGTCACTCTAACTGGTGCGGTTACTATCAGGGTGGAAACCGGAGCCCGCCCCCTGGGCTTGTGAGTGCTCCCCTGGATCCGTAAGGGAACTGGGGCGTAGTGTGCGGAGTCCATTCGCGTTAATTCCCTGAAAACACCAGCGAGCTCCATGCGCTCCCTAACGGCGGGGGTCATTTTGCGCTCCAGGTGCCGGCCGCTGCTGCAGAAAGACGCAGCCAGCTGCCTCTCCTTAACAAGCGACTCAGCGGGTAAACTGTATCTAAATGTGTCACTATTTTTAAGCGTGCAGTAAATCATAAAACTGAAATGATAACATACGGCTGTAATGTGTATGTAAATGTATTTTCGTTTCCAGTACAGTGCATTGAAATACATCTTAATATTTCTCCATATTTCAGCTTATTGGCTTATATATTTTGCTAAGCAAATGTATTTTCAATATGTAGGTCTGCAATTCAGATTCTAACCAGTTATCCGATTTGGGTGTAAAGACGATCGGCAGCTGCAGGAGCAAGTTTCTGAAAAGGTTTTGTATAGTACTGGCTGTTCAGTCACAATTAAACACCAACTCGCTTCTGAGATGCTTTCAGTTAACCTCAATGCAGATGCTGTGCGCAACATCTCTACAATTTCACACACCCGCTATTTTTTTGGTCTGTGTACATTATATAACCTCACCCCTAACCCTGTATTATAATATTGTTTTTTGGTATCTTAATATTGGTTGCAGTGACTGAGTGCGCTAGTCGTTCTTGATTACCATCCTCATCAGGAGTGCCAGACATGAAAGACTTTCAAAGATGAATAAAAATAACTTAATTTTAACGTATTTATATATTATAACGTATTACCCACAATCTTCCCTTTAATTTGTTTTATATAATCATTTATTTAAAATAATAATCACCGTTAGCGAAAGTGATAATATAAAATATAATTTATTGTTTTGACTTTCATGGCAAAAGGTTATACTTAATTTTGAGTGTGATGGTAATATGTAGACAGAAGGGGGCAGTGTTTTCTTTTTGCTGACAGACCCAAACACTACACTACTAGATTACAGACTCTTAAATCCTGCTCAGGGTCGCCGCGTCCTGTTGAACTGTGATAGTGGCCTCGGTCTGAAACATAGACAGCCTGAATTATCATAGTAGACATTCAGTTATATATAAATGAACTCATGGGAAAAAAAACAGCAGGGATTTGAGCGGTAAGGATGTGAGTTGTTTCAAAGGACACCTGTTGGCAGGCAAGTGACCCAGGTCAATTTCGCTGCCCTGAAGATGTTGTTCAGCCTGAGACCCTGACGGTGTGTCAGTGTGTCAGTGGCCCGTGGCTCCCCCTTCACTCACAGATTACCTGCCGTAGGGAACTGATTCATTGGATGGTTTGTATCTGTCTGGCTATTAATGTCCAGGTCCATGCCGCGCAAGTAGTGTTGTAAGCAAAAATAGGACATCCCCACTGTGCTACTGTCTAGTGTGGTGTCTGGTGAACCTCGCATATCGTCAGAGGTGTTCCAACATCTCACCTTAACGTCAGTCACTCAATTCACTGCTTCCTTCGGAACCTACTCTCAAACCATGGTATAAAGTTATAGCACAGAAAATTATTCAGGCAATTTGATGAGCTGAGACTGTATTATTCTTAACTGCCCATTTTGTAATGAACCTCATCTTCTTAGGTTTTTATATGTCTGTGGCACGTTAAGTTAGTAATATCTGATTGTCCCCCAGTAATATCTAACTCTCATGTCTTTCACTTACATTTTGCATTCATATTTTTTTTTTATTCTGTATTTACCATGGAATCTGTCTGGGAGTTGAATTCTCAGTTGGGTTGTAATGGTGCAATGGCAATTAGGGATTCAGTTCAGTTCAATGTGACCCTTCTTTCTCATTTTAACAAAGGTCTTCATTCTGACCTCCAGTCTTCACAAAACCCATCATCCTCCCATGATGCCTATTGGAAAGTATAATCTTGTGTTTGGGATAAATTTACACCACACACAGCATTCATTCAAGGGTATCTGACTGCAGGATCTGAGGATCTGCTGTTTTTTGTTCATACGTAGTACTTTAACACGCTTGCAGGCTGCATCGGTGCCCCGGGCCCGTTACCCTTACCCTACGGTAGATGTGCCGGATCACGCTCACTACACCATCGGATCAGTCATCCTGGCTGTGGGGATCACCGGAATGGTGGGGAATTTCCTGGTCATGTACGCGTTCTGCAGGTATGGTGGGCTCCGCGTTCCACAGTCCGCTCTCACCAGTCGCTATATTTGTCCCAGAATGACAAAGGGCTTTAAATAGCAGAAGGGGAGATTTTTCCTCCTGTCACCTAATCCACCATTTCTCCAGGGACCCAGCTGTGGGTCTGGATTTGCTGTCCCGCTGTGTGTTAATCTCAGTGGCCCGTTTTATTTTTGCTATACAAGCTGTCCGAGGGCTCAGGATCTTCTGCTGGATGGCCGTAATGCCAGAACACCAACATTGGGCCTGTGAAGCCACAGCTGTCTTGGACAGGCTCACTTAATTCTCTTCTTAATTAATGTCCACCATAGCTCTGTGTGGAGTTTGCATGTTCTCCCTGTGTCGTCGTGGTATTTCCTCCGGGTACTCCGGTTTCTCCCCCACTGTCCAAAAACTTGCTGAGGTTAACTGGAGTTACCAAATAGGCCATAGGTGTGTGTGTGTGTGTGTGTGTGTGTGTGTGTGTGTGTGTGAATTATCTGTGAGTGTGCCCTGTAATGGGTTGGGTTGGCATCCCATCCTGCCTTGTGCCAGTAGATTCTGGGATAAGCTCCGCCCCCCCCGATCCTGAATAGGACAAGTGGTTATGTATAATAATTCGGTGAATGGATGGATTGGAGCCGTAGTGGTTAGCCCTCTTGCCTCACACCTTGGGAACCAGAGTCTCTGTCCTGGCTCTGTGTGCGGAGTTTGCCTGTTTTCCCTGTGTCATTGTGAGGTTTCCTCCACATTCCTCCCCACAGACCAAAAACATGCTAAAGTGAGCTGGAGTTGCCAAATTGTGTGTGTATGTATGTGCATGACGTGCATTCCGTGTTATTTCCTGCCTTGCAATCGTACCTTCTGGAACAGGCTCTGGACCCCTGTGACCCTAAATAGGACAAGGGGGTATAGATAGATGGAAAGATTTCAGATTTTTTAAATAGACAGTAGCCTAATGGGACACTGTGTCCGTGAAATCACTTCTGTATGACCGTAGTTCCTTCTGCATAACCTACAGGAGCAGGACCCTCAGGACACCGGCCAACATGTTCATCATCAACTTGGCCATCACGGACTTCCTCATGTGCATCACCCAGACGCCCGTCTTCTTCATTACCAGCATGCACAAGAGGTGGATCTTCGGGGAGAAGGGTAAGGACTTGTAGCACAACCCTTATCAAGCCCAGGCCACAGTTAGGACTTTCTGGAACAGAACTGCAATGCCTTGCAGAGTTTGTGGTGATATGGTGTGACTTTTGCACCGCAAATATGGTCAGCCTTTGTTCTTCATTCATAATGTCCACCTTTGAGACGGTGACAGCTGAGCTGAATAATAAAATTTGGATAATATCCAATAATATAATAATATCCTGGATAAACCAGGTTTTTGATCTGAAAGCCAAGACTCTTGTCCTATGGTGAGGGACACGTCACACATAGTCACACATCTGAACACTTACAAATTTAAATGTATGTAACTGTTTGGGGTTAGGGGAGCTGGGTGGCTATGTGGGTAACACTGTCTGCCTTCATGTCACATGTGGAGTTTGCATGGTCCCGCATGTCATGTCTCCTCCTGCAGTCCAAAGACACGTATGTAAGCTCTGGCATCTTGTCCTGGGCGTCCCCTGCCCTGTACCCTGTAACTGACTGGCATCCCGTCCAGGGTGTCCTCTGCCCTGTACCCTGTGACTGATTGGTATCCCGTCCAGGGTGTCCCCTACCCTGTACCCTGTGACTGACTGGCATCCCGTCCAGGGTGTCCCCTACCCTGTACCCTGTGACTGACTGGCATCCCGTCCAGGGCGTTCCCTGCCCTGTACCCTGTGACTGATTGGTATCCCGTCCAGGGTGTCCCCTACCCTGTACCCTGTGACTGACTGGCATCCCGTCCAGGGTGTCCCCTACCCTGTACCCTGTGACTGACTGGCATCCCGTCCAGGGCGTTCCCTGCCCTGTACCCTGTGACTGATTGGCATCCCGTCCAGGGCGTCCCCTGCCCTGTACCCTGTGACTCACTAGCATCCCGTCCAGGGTGTCCCCTGCCCTGTACCCTGTGACTGATTGGCATCCCATTCAGGGCATCCCCTGCCCTTTACCCTGTGACCGACTGGCATCCTGTCCAGGGTGTCCCCTGCCCTGTGATGGACTGGCATCCTGTCCAGGGTATCCGCTGCCTGGTGCCTTGTCCTGCCTAGGGTCGGCTTCAGGCCGGATTTGTTGCATTCCTGTACATGTACAGCCTTTGCTGTATAAGTCATTGATGTGTATTTTTTTTAGTGTTATAGGCAGCTTGTCAGTAGTTATTGGTGTTAGTCCGTTAGGCCAGAATTTCCCCCTGCGATCAAGGAAGTTCCTCTTATTTTACCTTCATACCCACATAAGAGCAGGTACCTTATAATTCCCTCTCATTTGCACCCTTATCAAACCCCGTAGTCTGAGCTCTGAAGGGACGCCTGCCTAATGGATCACGCCTGTGTCCCTGACAGCCTGTGAGATCTACGCCTTCTGCGGGGCCCTCTTCGGGATCTGCTCCATGATCACACTCACGGTGATTGCTGTGGACCGCTACGTCGTGATCACAAGGCCGCTGGCCTCCATCGGGGTGCTGTCTCACCGCCGTGCGCTCCTCATCCTCGCTGCCACCTGGGCCTACTCCCTGAGCTGGAGCCTGCCACCCTTTTTCGGCTGGAGTGAGTACGCCTGGCTGGGGGGGGGGGTCAACAGGAATTACGACAGGAAGCCTGTACGAGTCTGGCTCCACCCCTAACGATGTAACGCTCTCCCACCCCACACCACTCATCAGGCGCCTATGTCCCAGAAGGCCTGCTGACCTCCTGCACCTGGGACTACATGACCTTCACCCCCTCAGTGCGGGCCTACACCATGCTGCTCTTCATCTTTGTCTTCTTCATCCCACTCTTCATCATCATGTACTGCTACACCTTCATCTTCCGCTCCATCCGGGAGACAAACAAGTACGTGAATCACAATGATGTTTAAAAAGCGCCCATCAGGTAGGTCAGACGAGATGGTATTAGATGAGATAACACAGAACTTCAGTCATCCCTGTGATTTCTTTGTGCAACATCACAGAAGGAATAAATGCAAAAAGCCACTGGGTGACGGAACAGCTCAGTCTGCTTTCACACATAAATATCAAACATGGGTGACTGAGAAGATTTATAGTTGATTATTTTCACTGGACATGTTTCCTGTCACCCAGTCTTTGTATTATTAGCCTACATGATCATGAGGCAAGGTCAGATCAAAGCATAAAGCACTGAAGTGCGTCATGCCTGTCTGCCGAGCCGCAGCATGCCAGCCTGCAGCCCCCAAGCTGAGAGATGCACTCATGACGAGCTCTCGGCTGGACAGAAGATCGATTGGCCACTTCTAGTGCAGTTGATTTAGCTGCCAGTTTGCCGCTCGCATCGCATTGTGTAAAAAATGGCCTCAGAAGCCATCATGACAGCACAGGATTTCATCTCGTGACATGGAGAGAATCATTGAATGCAGCAATTGTGCGTTTGATGAGGCTAAATGTTGTTACATATGCAACCCTGTCCACTGCTATGCAACGTGCTTCTGCACTCATTTCACAACGATACAAATATGTAAAATTTATTTGGTGTGTACATGTGTGTTTGGGTGTGCATGTCTGCATGTTTGCATGTGTGCGTCTGCGTCTGCATGTCTGCGTGTTTGTGTCTGCGAGTGCATGTCTGCATGTACCTCTCACAGGGCCGTGAATGAAATCAACAAGGAGAGCAAGAAAGACTCTATGAAGAAGTTCCAGCGCATGAAGAGCGACTGGAAGATGGCCAAGATTGCGTTCATCGTCATCCTGCTCTACGTCATCTCTTGGTCTCCGTACTCCTGTGTGGCCTTAACAGCATTCGCGGGGTGAGGCTGCAGGTCGTGGGGATCAGGCTGCATGGCATGGGCGCGCTCACACTCGCAGCTAATCCTGCATCACTGTCACTCTGCCGCCGCCACATGTTTGTTTATTATTTGCACATTTTTTGCAATTTCTATCTGCTGTCTATTTTATTTTGTTTCTGGTTATTTTTTTGCTCGTTTGTTTAATTTGTTTAAGGTTTTTTTTGCACCTCATGCTTCCATCTGCGCCAAACCAAATTCATTGTAACTAGCAATCAAAAGGATTCTGGACATGGTACAGAAAAAAATCATTCATGTAACAGTAACGCTGTTCATTTGCTCAGCAAAGTGTAATCAGTATTCTCTAAGAGCCAGGCCATCGATTAGGAGGCTGGGCGTTGACTGTTCTGGGTCCCTCGCTGTCAGGTTTGACAACTCTAATGAATCTGGAGTGACACACGCTTTCAGACTCTCACTCTCACGCAAGAAATCTTACTGCAAATCTATATTATTCCATTATAAACATAAAATTAGCTACACCAAAAAGCATTGGGGTAGCTTGCGAACCATACAGACTATTTACAAGGTAATAGAACGGTTACATACATGCAAATGCGTGTGCATGCGTGAGCAGACTTGTCTCAAATTGAAAATCTCATGCCAGCCAGCTGACCGAAGTTGGCAGCCCTGTGGCAATGCAACCGAGGTGTGAGCCTCGAGGCTTGCACATAGAGGCCTGCCCCCAAGGCCTGCACACAGTGGCCTACAACCGGAGGCCTGAACATCGGGCTTAAAGCCACCTTCTGCCATTCTACAATAATGGGATTATGGATAGCTAGAGGGGCATGGCGACTCCGTGGGTAGGTCTGTGGATTCAAACCACCACAGTTGGGGCTCTGAATCCCGATCCATCTCTATCTGTGGATGCTTGCATGTTCTCTCCACACTTTCAGACATGCATGTCTAAGGCCTGCAGGTTAATTGGTATCTCTAATTGGTGTGGCAGACGGCAGCCTGTACCCCACCCTTGCACCTGGGATAAATTTCGCCGACCCACTGCGGCTCTGGCCAGGATCAGCAACTGGATAGATGGGTTACCCATAGCTAGTGTTAGTGTTAGCATAGCAGGATTTTCATGGATTTTGGTAGTGTAACCAGTGCCAGTCCAAGCCCACGTGGAGCCCTGGGTAAGCTTCACCTCCCCACCCCGGACGGTCATGCGGGGCAATATGCTGAGTCATTGCCCCCCCCACAGAAGAAGGTGCTCTAGGCGGCTGCCTATGTGGCCTAATGGGCTGATGGGTCATCATGGATTATATAAAGCCAGCTTTACTGAATGTAATAAATAACGGCATGTGATGCGAGCCACCCTCTCTCCTCCTGCAGGTACGCTGACATGCTGACGCCCTACATGAACTCGGTGCCCGCCGTCATTGCCAAAGCTTCGGCCATCCACAATCCCGTCATCTACGCCATCACGCACCCCAAGTACAGGTAGGGGCCGGTTTAACCTGACAGGGGCCCCTGAGGCGACCCGCGGCGCCTTCATTAGCATACAGTAAGCCCATGTTACCCTGAGGTCAGCGTCCACTATTTTTCACCAGAAAATCCCCAGAACCATCCACCATGACTGTGTCATCACAAAAATAACTATCAGCTAAGGATGGGGGGAGGACTTTAATGTGCTGTTTTAATATTTTTGAAGAATTGTTTGAATGAATCATGCTATGGAATTTCATAAATGCATCATCTCTGCCGACCATCAGGGACCCTCAGCTGAAAACTGCATATCTATTCAAATATTCCCTAGTGTTGAATTGACTTTTATCAATGACAACCCCCACATCTCCATATCTCACGCCATGTCCTGTACTACTGTTCAAATTTAGTAGATGAGTGACGTACACGAAGGGTTCGTCTTGGACCTTCACCTTGAACCTCCCAACGTCAAAACTGAATTTCTTTCACACAAAACTACCCTATGGATGTCTGTGGAGAGCTTCTGATTGGTTGAAAGCCTGAGTCAATTGGCTCCAATGTCCATCTTTCCATTTAAAAAGCTGCCCTGGTAATTGCTGATTGAGGGTCACTGCACAAGCTCAGAATAAAGATATTTAAATCAATAAGCTGGTTGCAGCTTATGGATTTTCTGGCACCGTGTCATACCATTGAATTCTGGGTAATGATTCTGGGAAACAATCTGGTCACCTGGTATGGATCACTTTGGACCATGATTTGTGGTCCAGAGCTTGGCAGGTGGTCCCATGACACAGCAACCATGGAGCAATGCAGTCCGACGCATTGACCTATTTCACTCATGCCGAAAACATTTAGTTTGTGTTTAAGTTCATTTTATTGCCAGATACGTGTGTTGAATTTAGGGCAGTTGCTGTAAACCTACGTGGAGCTATTCTCCCTCTATTCATTGCAACTCTATTAACGCTAGATCTATCCCGAAGGTATGAATGCTGTGTGGTGTCTCTGCTGCCAGGTCCGCCCTCGCCAGGTACATCCCCTGTCTGGGTACCCTGCTCCGCATCCCGGCCCGGGACGTCAACAGCAGTTTCATGTCCACCCGCCGGTCCATGGGCATCAGCCAGTCGTTGGAGCTCGGCAACCCCCTGCACCACAGCATCAAGTCCCGCCTCTCCTTTGCATCCGACAACGCATTCGCACGTGCCCCGCCCCCTCCATCGGGCCACTTGCTGCTCTATTCGCACCCATGTCCATCCGTACGTCCCCTGCCAATTACCTGAGGTCTGAGCTCTCTGGCACCAAGTTAGTGTAACTGGTAACCTCAGTTCTTCAGGCACCAAATCTTGCCCAGGCTAATTAATGATGGTGAGGAATCTGACAATGACAGATTTGATTCCACCCCCTGCTCTCTCACTTGTCGGAATGCCCCAGGCCCCGACAGACAAGGATGCCAACAGTGACCTCAGCAGCCTGGGCTCACGGCCCGCCAGTTGCCAGGTGTCCAGCGAGATCGCCATGGACACCGCCGAGCGGCTGCCTGTTCGCTGTTCCAGCTCCATCAAGGCCAAAAAGAGCCACGACTCGGCTGTTTTTGAGAAGGTAGGACGCCCTACGCCGTGTCATCGGTGGCAGTATAAGCATTCTGGAAAAGCCTGGTAGATGTGCAGCTGTTGTAAAGCAGCATCTTCCGCAGTGTTGAATCATGAAACTCACGCTCCCACTCAACAGCTAATTCTGCACCGCTTCAAGCATCTTACAGCATTCCAAAACTTGACAACAAGTTTAGAAATCTCTGGAGCCTGTCACCTGCCTAGAGTCCTGTCCAGTGCTATACTGTGTTTGGAGCTTGGATGGAAGGACCATCCTTGGGGACAATGTGACACTGCAGCTGGCCCATGACTCTCTGTGACAGCTGGGTTACCTTCAGAGAGCAGTCACATTCAGAGATCCTCCCTCCAAGTGTAAACCTCCTGTGCCCCCCAGAGAGATTTCCTGGGGTTATCATTTCCTATCATGTCACTGTGTTGCCGTGGAGAAATGTACTCTGGTCTTTCTCCTACAGTAATGGGATATAGATTGACTCTAACCACAGTTTCCCACGGGGGCACTTGAGTGATTAAATCCTTCCTAGGCGATCAAACAAGTTTGTCTAGAGAGTTGTCCACTGCACACCCATGGAGACATACCTGATGTTTATCAGACTGATTCCTTTAAAAGTCGCTGTTAGATAATGATGTCAGCATTCAGGGTCTGTGAGACAACCATGGCACACTAATGGCACTGTAGCATCATTCTGGGGTGTTTGGTAAAGTGTCGCAAGCTGTGTCAATCCTAGCGTTTCAGGTCATTCTTTAAGGCATGGCTGCGCTTTATGGGCAACCAGCTGGAACTGGATTGTTTCGTCTATCTGAGGATTTCCAGGGGTAGCCGTGTGCCACAGGATTATCGCTGATTGTTTTGAGGTTTTAGCACAAGGCTGACGTCACGTGCCCCAGAGAGAGTCCCTTGAGGATAGACGCACTCAGGCATGCCTCGCTAGCTGAGGCCATTATCAGACTGTCACTCTACATTTTCATGGCACTTTCCCAGCACCACAGAAGAAGTGATGCTTCACAGGCTGTAGAGGTGAACATACTGATTGGCAAACCAGAGGACATTACAATGGTCAGAGCACAGGAGGCCACAGCTGCACTGAGATATATAGCAGCATTGTGATGTTAATGTTGGCTCTATGTCCTCATGCGCATATATTCTGCCTGCTCTAGGAGGTAATTGGTTTTTGACAGCGGGGCCCCGTCCATTCTGTGACCTTTGTGTTGCCCCTAAATCCTGCCCCAATTGAGGTCTAATCAATGCCAATTTGGCTTCAAGGAGCTCCCAGACACTGGGATGATGACACCATATTGATTATGAATGACCTGCTAATTGGATTCTGGACTATTCTTGGTGTTTATGAGTCCTGATTGAGCAGGATTTTTGGAGCTGTGTTTGCACTGACATTTCCGCAAATGACATTTGCTAATTTTTATTCCTTATAATGAGTTCAAAGGCCCCATGTGTGATTGCAAACTATATGTTAATTTTAAATCATTGCCAATCAACAAATACGCAACTAAATGATTTAATTAGGTTACACATTAACTTCTATGCTGTTTCCCATGTACAAAGTATGCCCAATCAACCTAAAGATCTCTCATTCATTTATTTTTTAATTTGAGGCACAAATGTACATATAATATCATCTGGGAATCTGGCATATTTTGATTTTGTGACAATCCAAGGAATTTTTTTTAAAAGAAGGATCACCTGGCACAAAAAATCAGCACTTTGTACCGTACGGAGCAGTTTGTGTAAAACACCGTAATTATAGTTTTGATTTTTTAAATTAGTTTTTATTTTAATATTATTTTCAATTCTCATTTGAAATTAGTTTTAGCTATTGTTCAGTGTGGTTTTTAGTATTTTTATTATTTTTTATTTTAAAGATATACAGACCAATGTCCTCAAAATGGGCAAAACGGGTTCCACGTATTATTAATGGTCATTACACATAAGTAAACGGTTACTCCAATGAATATGATTGAAACTGGTAACAGAAGCTATTTAATATTTCTTTTTATTTTATTTCAGTTAATTTCGGAAACAATACTTATAGTGTTCCATTCATCTTTATGTCATATTTCATCGTACTTTACGAAACAGTTTTTGATACTTAATTGATTCCCATGGGGAAATTCTATTTTTGCCTCCCCCAACTTGTTCTCTGTAGGTGAGAGCAAACAGGCTGCAAAGGACAGCCTCCCATATCAGCCCCAGGGAGCTGGGGGCCAAGCCAAAGGACCCACAGATGTGGCGAGGGGGGGCTTGAACTGGTGACCTTTCGGTCACCACAACAGAGGCTTTGCCCACTGAGCCACACTCTGCTAATGGCACTGACCCTGGCGTAAATATGGTGACTCAACAGACATGGGCCTCTATTTTAGCTAATAAAACACAGCAGAGAACATTCCAGAGTGGAAAACTTAATTCTTAATTAAGTTTTTAAAATCATATTATATATTATTAATTTAATTAATTATAATTAAACTTATAAATATAATTTGCTGATACTTCTCATGAAGAACTTTGGATCACCCAGTTTGCCCAGTCAGGCCATTGCGATGGAGAACTGGTGTGCTGAGGCCCCGCAGGCCAAGGTTGAGGTCGAGCCCTTAACACCGCTATGCTCCCACGCAGACGTAGGCCAACCCAATGGACATCTCCGTGGCTGAGCGGGGCCTCTTCAAGCGTGCCATGCCTCCAGCGGTAAGCTGGGCGAGCCTAGGCCACCCTACCACACCACTTTGGCTGCTCGGGTCCTGGCTCGTCCTCTGTCTGGCTGTCTGGATTAACCTATTTGCTTTACTGGAAACAGATGTGCTTTAGTATGTCTCAAGCCATGCAGGAGGGGCAGACATACTGATCCTCTTATAGCAGCATAGTCTTAAATAGCGACAAATGCCTATGTAACAGAAGGATTAGATAGAAGGATTGGCAAAGGAAGGGTGGTTCATGAAGAGGAGAGTAGTGGATGTCCAAGGAACAGGCAAATAAATCTCTGCATCCCAAAACTTTGAAATTGACAAACTTTGTTTTGCCGTGGTGGGCGTGTCCATAGCATGTCTTATTTGTTGACCAGTTGTTGGACTCCGTTGGAATCAGGGAGCAGCTCCCGCCCCTTGTCACCCGTCCCCCACTCAACTTTTGCTATCACGGTCCCACATGATCGCCAATGCTCCCCCTCACTGGTGTAGTTGTGCAGGTGACACTGGTCAGGCTGCTGTTCATGAGGTCTAGAACACTCTACATGAAAAACTCAAATTCCTATGTCTGTGAGCAGTCTATGAGCTCAGTTATGAATATGACGGCAAGCATTACGAGTTGAGTCTGTAATCTTCTGCATGTTGTCTCCATGCCAGCTCATCATTTCCGTAATACTCTGCATAGGCATGTCCTGCATTCACCTTTGCATGCGTGCTTGACGTTTTTATTGTAATCTGATTACTGGATGAATCTCTGATGAATGAAAGGTCTGATCCTCTGCCAGCCGTCTTACTTCCCTGTTCCTCTCTGTAACTCTCTGATGTCTTTGAACGCTTTTCACAGCTTGTGGGAGAACCTACTGTAAAGCTTGTCAGCATTGTGCTGGTATCACAGCATCAGATGAATTACGCCTTGGTAAATGAGCCTCTCTCTGTGCTGGGTATGTCATTGAATGGACCTTCCTATTTCTGTTTCTTGTTGTTGATGCCAATAGGCTGGTATTGTACAGGACGGGGCCGAGTTTAAGGCAGCCATGGATCGGATCCCCAGCATCTTTGTCACGTCGGAGTCCAGCCACACCCTCCCCGGGTCAGGTGGTCAGGGCATCTCCAAGTCCAGCACTCACCAAGGGGCAGCTGCCCCCTCCCAGCCAAAGAAGATCTAACTCTGTGACTCTTTCACCGTCTCTCAAATTACTTTCTTTTATGTATTTTTCCCATAGCAGTGTGTTTTTAAGGGCTGTAAACAGTGTGTACTTTTTTCTATGAAATAACAGCACAGATCTGAAAAGGTGCTTGTCCTGTCCATTCCTGCAGAGGCCTCTCTGTTTCTCCCACATCCTTGGCCAATCAGTGATGATGGAAATTTAAACAGCATTATGTCCTCCATCCTCATCTGAACAGCAATTTTGTGTCCTTTTTGTGTATTTTACAGCCATGGCTGTTATTTCTGCTGACACTGTGTTGGAATGGTCCACATTCCCCCCTTAATGACACAGTGTTGGAATGATCCACTTTCACCCTTAATGACACAGTGTTGGAATGGTCCACATTCCCCCCTTAATGACACAGTGTTGGAATGGTCCACTTTCCCCCCTTAATGACACAGTGTTGGAATGGTCCACATTCCCCCCTTAATGACACACTTTTGGAATGGTCCACTTTCACCCTTAATGACACAGTGTTGGAATAGTCTACTTTCACCCTTAATGACACAGTGGTGGAATGCTCCACTTTCCCCCCTTAATGACACAGTGTTGGAATGGTCCACATTCCCCCCTTAATGACACAGTGTTGGAATGGTCCACTTTCCCCCCTTAATGACACAGTGTTGGAATGGTCCACTTTCCCGCCTTAATGACACAGTGTTGGAATGCTCCACTTTCCCCCCTTAATGACACAGTGTTGGAATGGTCCACATTCCCCCCTTAATGGCACACTGTTGGAATGGTCCACTTTCACCCTTAATGACACAGTGTTGGAATGGTCCACTTTCACCCTTAATGACACAGTGGTGGAATGCTCCACTTTCCCCCCTTAATGACACAGTGTTGGAATGGTCCACATTCCCCCCTTAATGACACAGTGTTGGAATGGTCCACTTTCCCCCCTTAATGACACAGCGTTGGAATGGTCCACTTTCACCCCTTAATGACACAGTGTTGGAATGGTCCACATTCCCCCCTTAATGACACAGTGTTGGAATGGTCCACTTTACCCCCTTAATGACACAGTGTTGGAATGGTCCGCTCTCCCCCCTTAATGACACAGTGTTGGAATGGACCGCTCTCCCCCCTTAATGACACAGTGTTGGAATGGTCCGCTCTCCCCCCTTAAGGCATGAGGCAGCACATGCAGTTCATTATGCCTCTTGATAAAGATGCCTAACTTTATTTAAAGTATGCTTGACATTCAAATGTCTTATTCTTTGCTGTTCGTTTAGAAATATGATCGTGTGGAATTATTTTAGATGTATATGTAATACATTATACAATATATTTTAATATATTCCTTATGTCAGCTGAAATGTGTGGGCATGCAGTAGTTTTGTGACCCATGTTGGACTGTTCTGTATAACAGGAGACAGCAGCCATAGCTATCTGATGTGTTCCTAGCTATAAAGTTCGCCTTTTCCCCAGCCAGTGTTGGCAGCTGACCTAAAGAGCTTTGTCCCTAACCTGCTCTTTGGCAAATATATATGTTAGTTGCCTTTTATTGTCTTTTTCTTTAATTGTATTTTTTGTGTGTGACAGATTGTGAGAAATAGTTTTCTATACTGTTGTGTGCAAATCGATGTGGGGAGATGCAGCTCTTCTCAGACATGGACCCTGATTCGGCAAGTCAGCAGGGTGCTTAGAGGGGGACTGGAGGCGGCCCAAGGTAATGGTGGCTGCTTGGAGGGCACTCACAAGGGAATGGCGACTGTTTGGAGGGCACTCACAAGGGAATGG
>JAAGVU020000041.1:2086028-2101988 GCA_011763525.2 Mormyrus iriodes
CTGCTTGGAGGGCACTCACAAGGGAATGGCGACTGTTTGGAGGGCACTCACAAGGGAATGGCGGCTGTTTGGAGGGCACTCACAAGGGAATGGCGGCTGTTTGGAGGGCACTAACAAGGGAATGGCGGCTGTTTGGAGGGCACTCACAAGGGAATGGCGGCTAATGACCATCACCCCTACCCACCATCCTTTCTATTTGTCTCCATATTTGCCAAGGAAATTAAGAAGATACAGTTGAATAGTTAAAAATCACAGTATCTCATTGGCTCCTCCCATTCTTACCTCTTACTGGTGAGTTTGTAGCCAATCGAATCCCAGAAAAAATCATTACAAACTACCAAGTGCTCCTTCCTTCTCAGCTGGGATTAGCCAGCCGTGCGATTCAGCCACTGCTGCTGCAGGCCGAAGTGTCTCTGGAGATCGCAGTGTCGGTGTGTAATTGTACGAGTGAAGCTTTCAAGCTGGGAAATTTTTTCCGTTTCCATGTGATGGGGGGGGGGCACATTTGTCACCTTAAACTGGGCTGCCGTTTGCCCCCAGAGAGGTGGAGTTACATAATGCCCTGAGATTAGGTCATGAACTTATTGCCATATGCACAGATGCCGTGATTCACACTGAATGTCCTGTTTAACTGCTCTGAAACCTGTTACTTTTGATTTTCCTGTAAATTTCTTCTTATGTAATAAGATTTAAAATTTAGTTTTAAATTCCGACACTTTTTCATATAATTGGCAAACAGGTACCAAGCCCCACAGGACCCTCCCTGTGTCACCACGGCGCCGTGGTACCCTGGGTGCCGGTGTGCTCTGTCACCGCGGCGCCGTGCTACCCTGGGTGCCGGTGTGCTCTGTCACCGCGGTGTCGCTTGGGATCTGGCGCCAGCAGCTCTACCGCTTATTTCAGCCAAAGCCCCAGAAAGATACGTCAGTTTACCTGCCAGGATTATGCTAAGTGATTATGGGGCATCGCTGATCACTGATCTTCTTAAAGGATGTACTGCTCCCTTCAAGACAGTGGTTTTTATTAGTGTATTTTTTTATATAGTAACATTTTCTCAATTGCAGCTCTACTTATTAATGCTGTTTACTGAATTTCTAATTTAATGCCATCTGCAGCTGCATTTGAAATGTAACATATAAAGGAGATGGTTATTAAGAAAGGAAACTTGTGATGGGGATGGCCGCAACCAGTGTGTAGGTTATAAATGTGATGAATATTAAGAAACCTTTTTTGCGGTAGAATTGTTTCAATTTCTGTCTGGCGTTTTGTTTACGTTTAAATTGAACATCCATGACAGGCAGCAGCCTGATTGGCTGAGAGTATCAGTGGCTCTGAACCGTCCTCCCTCAGTTCTGACATGGGAGCAGCGAGCTGTAGCAGCTGGGCCAGATCCATATGAGGCCCACTGGGAAATGACATGAATCAGGGCTGTTCAGCAACAGATATCTTATCTCCTACAATCTATTTTTACATTTTTATGTTTTATTCAGCCTGCTTTGATCTATTAGCATAGCTGGCTGCTAATTATATGCTAATAATAAATGTTATGGTCAGTCCCATTAGGGATGATTAAATCTGAGTGTAAAACCCATATATACCACCACAGCCCTGCAGGAGGCGCCATGAATAACCTTTAGTTGGCTGTACCTGGGCAGGGTAACAAGCACCCAAAGGTCAGATTTTTATGACGGTCTGATAAAACCTACGATTAAGTTTCCAAATAATCACCTCGACGGAGCGATCAGCAGCTAAGGTTGTGTGCAAACCAGCATGGCCCGAGGTCCCCGAGGGGCCGGCATTCGGGACGTGTGGCCAGGAGGGGGCAAGAAGGGGGTTTTGCTGGGTTTCTGTTACAAGTCTGACCTGGAAATGGTCAAGATGGCTGAGCAGCTGCTGAAGCATGCAGCAGAATCTCCCACTGCAGCACCAGCCGTTTGTGAGAGACAGTCACACTCATCAACCCACAATACCCTGTAAGACTGCATTCTGCATTCAAAGCTGCATTCTGATTCATTACCAAGAAGTTTATAATTCTTGCTAATGCTCCCTACTTAGGAGCCATAGTGGAAAACAGCGACAGCGCTGTGCAGGTCAGAGGGCAAATGGACAGGGGTCAAAGTTCATCTCAGTACAGCAGAAAGTTGCTATAGTGTACCCAGGCAAACATGGGGCATCCGTGTTATTTCTGAAATGAACCTGAACGGTCCTGCTTACTGGATATAATAATAAACTCAGCATTAGGCTGTGTTTAATTTTACATCTCCCCCTGTTCCCAGCAAGCCATCTCTCCGGAACCTTCCATCTGTGTGTCCGCCTGTCCCTGCCACCCCTGTCATTTTGATTCAGCACTGACATATTTTGTCAATTTGTCCTTCCCCTTTTCTCTCAATGTCATGTAAAGCGCTTTGGGGCGACTCTGTCGTGAAAGGCGCTATATAAGAATAAAATTGATTGAATTGATTGATATTAGGCGGGTAAACAAGGTCCCCGTTGTGTCTGACTCTCACTGCACTGTAGACCCAAAGGCAGTTCTGTAAAAATGGCTTATGTAGTGGCTGTGACCCCAGTGACGACTTTCCAACAGTCTGTCTGCTTCCATCAAACATCACTGCGCTCACAGTTCAGCCCCCCCGCTGGCATCAGGAAGCAGGCGGCCCTGGATCTACAGTATACAGATGTTTTCCAGTGGGACATCTAGAAACAGTGAAGGATGAGCGAGATCTGAACAGACACATTCCAGTGGATTCACACAAGGGTTAAAGAAGGATCCAAGTTTAATGTACTTAATGTAATCAACAATTATGTATTTAGCCTTTGCTTTATTGCCCAGGTGTTCCTACATGGAGTAGGAATCTGTCGTGTGCACACAATCAGACACCAGAAAACAGTCCTCGTTAAAATAAAACAGCTTTAAAATATAAGCACTAGTATTCAGTCATACTAGTACACAAGCTGTACGTACTGTATAGCTTACACTCAGTACATGGCTGTCTACAAACTGTGCAATGTGTACAAATGTTCACTTAGATGTGCAAGTTTAAATACTGATTATGGCCAAATCCCCAAATAAAAACCAATAAATAATGTAATACATTAAGTACAGATGTGGATTTATGTACAAAGGGATTTCAGCAAGGCAGCAGCAAAATATGTAAATGAGTCCAAGAGTGCAAAAAAGGGTGTGAGATGTGCCTGAGATGTGCAAACGCCAAATCACGTATTTGTCCGCTCTGTGCGTGTCAGTGTCCTGCCGACAGCTGTATGCTTGTAATGTGCTACCAAATGTCTCACCAGCACATCACTCTGGACAAAGCATCTGCTAAACATAAATACAAATGTTTTTAATTGTCTGTGCACATAGCAGACAGAGAATAAAACAGCCAGATGATGATGAATGAGCAGACTGACGGAGCTCCTGAAGGTCACGCTCCTTTTCTCTGTGTTTTTGTATCGATGCATCTCCTGTGTCGGCTGTGATGTGCCCCTCCCCCTGCCGCTTGGCGATAGGGGGCGTCACCTCTCATCTTGGTTTATCTGTCTCTCATCGAGGTGGGGGGGCTGAGACACGACAGATACCCCTGCATATTTTCCACTTGAGTGTTGGGTGCCTGGGGGCATTTTTATTTTTGATGCCTCCCCATTTCCATGTTTTTATCGCCCCAGCCACTAGAGAGTAGCTGCAATGTACCATTTGCTGGGGGATGGCCAGGCGGCAGCTTAGAATCTCAGGATGAAGAATGTTCCAGAATCAAAACGAGGTTCTTTGTCAATCGCTATCAGTTTTGTTGACGTACAAACAACGATGAGACCGCTAGAGTGCTGGAGTGAATCTCCATGGCCTGTTACAGAAGATTTTAAATCTTCTCACCAGCATTAATAATCAGCTTTTGCTGTCAAGAAGTTTTGTAATATCTGAACTATAATGGAGAATGTAACCTGAATCAAAATGTTATAGATTTCCCTGGTATGTTACATTTGAAACAGCCACAAGCAAGAGAAGGAAAAGCAGTGGGAAAAGGATGATGAAGATGATGGTGATAAGGATGATGATGGTGATGGTGATGATGATCATTTTTTTTTTTTTTTTTTTTTTTTTTAAACTCCCTCCACCACCCCCCCATGATGATCATGATGATGGTGATGGTGATGATGGTGGTGATGATGATGAGGGTGATAGTAATGATGGTGATGATGGTGGTGAGGATGATGATAATGATGATGATGGTGGTGAGGATGGTGATGGTGATGATGGTGATGGTAATGATGGTGATGATGGTGGTGAGGATGATGATAATGATGATGATGGTGGTGAGGATGATGATGATGATGGTGAAGGTGATGGTGATGATGATGATGGTGAGGATGATGATAATGGTGATGATGGTGGTGAGGATGATGATGATGATGGTGAAGGTGATGATGATGATGGTGATGGTAATGATGGTGATGATGGTGGTGAGGATGATGATAATGGTGATGATGGTGGTGAGGATGATGATGATGGTGAAGGTGATGGTGATGATGATGATGGTGATGTAATGATGGTGATGAATGTGGTGAGGATGATGATAATGATGATGATGGTGGTGAGGATGATGATGATGAAGATGACATTGTACATGGCCACTGTAAGAAAGCAGCAAAACAATTTTTATTAAAGAAAATCCAGGCATTTACACCAGGAAGTACAGTGACACCTGGGCATACCTGCTCTGGGGAGGCATGGGGGGGCATTGGGCTATCCCGCTTGGAGAGGAGCCCTGGCCCCAGGAAGGCCTCTTGGGGGTGCAGAGGGTGTCGTCAGGAGGCCACGCCAGATCCTCTGAGATCAGAATATCTTCGGTGTGTTTATTTTTGAGCTGGGCCCTGCTGTCACCCTGGGATTTAGTGACAGAGGGCTGATCACATGATTACATGATCATATAGTTTTGTTTCATTTTTATATGGATACTCGCAGTCCTGGCAAGGCAAGATCCAAAACAGAGAAAGAGTAGCTCTGTGTATCTGAGACTGTGGGCCTTGCCTGTCTATGGGGGGAGCCGTAAAACGTTCTGATCTGTCACATAGTTTTTATTCAGCGTAAAATGTTTCATCAGACAGATTCAGAGCAGCCAAGCCCACTCTGGTCATTCTTGTGTGAACGCAGGTGATTGTTACATTATTCAAGTTAACAAAATGTAACATTAGATAATGTAACGTGACCATTAGGTAACCGCTATGTAAATGTATGTGGTATAACCTGACCGCCGGGACTGTTATGTAACCAACAATAGTGTAATGTGATCCTCAGGTGACGTGCAAGCCCTCCCGCCCATGTCCTTGCCCCTGAATGGGAGGGCAGGACTTTCCACCTCGAGTGAATCAGCTTTCCTGTGCCCTCACACTCACCATTTACACTGCTTCCACTGGCACGGACAACCAGGAGCAGTTGTTACTAAAAGGTACCTTTAGGGGGCTCTCGGGTGGGAAACCCAGGGCCAGTTAACCCATTAGGCGACATAGCTGCGGGCACCAATTTCTGAGGGGTGCCGACTCGCTCGAGCTGCTATGAGTACCTGTGCTCTCTCTGGTGCTGGCACAGAATAGTTATGTGATGTAAGGCCCAGCTCCAACTTAACCAGCCCATTTCACTTCGTCTTGGAGGATGAGCATTGCACTGCAGGGCACTGGCGGTGAAACTGACCTCGGGCACCAAACAAGCTTCAGCCAGCCCTAGGGGCCCTACCTGGCTGCACACCCTGGTCGTTTTGTCATGCCTGTCTGGACTCTGTGTGACGAGGGGCTTGCTGGTGCCTCGGGGAGTTAGAATAGAAAAATCTGTTAGCCTAAGAAGAGGCTATATTAACTATGTGAATCATGGAGGCCTGGCATACTGGGTGTCCCCTTACAGGCCATATAAGGAGTCCCAGGTCTCCAGTGCTATCGCTTTCTGAACAGGAGTGCTATTCTTAGACTGTCCCTCCAGCCCGGCGATCAGGCAAGATCTCTCTTCTTTTGGCTTTTAATGCATTTCTGTCTTACCTGTCTTATTTCGCGTGATTATGTAGAGGATTCAATGATGGGGTCACGAGGTGTCAGGGCATTGTTTTATTTTATTTTTGGTTTGTAACCTCAGCTAATCTGTATTTTCGAGGTTGCTCGCGTTTACCCTCCCACCTTGTGCCTCTCGTTATGTCGCCTTGTGTCTCGTGGTATCCTGTCCTATCTCTCCGTGACACCGTTGTGTTCCCCCTGTCTCTTTTCCCCCCTCATCAGGGTCAGAACAAAAACTGGATCAGGGAGTCGAACCTACAAAGAGTCGAGTTTTTTTTTTTTTTTGAAAGAACATGAGCAATTACAGTGTGACCCTTCCCGGCCCAGCCCCATGGGGCTTCCGCCTGCAGGGGGGCAAGGACTTCAACATGCCCCTCACCATCTCCCGGGTAAGAGCCCCGTATTCCTCCGCACACCTGCCCCTCGGTGGGTTGTCAGATTGCTGCTGCAGGAAATACTGGACTAATGATGGCCGTTTGCTCACGACCTGGTCCAGTGATTTTAAAAATACGAACAGCCTGAGCTGCGGTATCTGCTCAGTAGGGCTGTGGGTTTGCTGGAAGTATATAGCTGCCTGGTTTTAATGACTTGGACCCTTTTAACAAAAAAAAAAGCAGAAATGAGCCTGAAGCCTAAGAGAGCTGGCTGGGTTTATGTGAGCTGCTGTCAATGCTTTGATTAAAATAGCTTATCCAATTTCATTTAATTAAATTACTTCTTGCATAGTTCTCAACAACAGATGTGGAAATACCAGAATAAGCAGATCTGAAACATTAAAGCCGGCAGCAACAAAACAGGTGTATTTTTCACGATGGTCATTTTTAACTTTGAAAATATTTAGATGACAGATCAGTGATGTTGTGCTACTCAAGTCAGACCAGATTGTTAAATTATTGATCAATGGTTACAATGCCTAGAAAGACTCACGTCTTAGGCAATGATCAGTCGTCATAAAAGATTTTCATAAAATGTACCACCTCTGCAACACTTCTGACTGAATGAGAGCTAAGTTTCCGTTTGAAGCCAACTTTCTGTATAACTCCCAAAGTGAAACTAAATAAAGTAGCACCCACCACTGAGATATTGTGGTACAGTCCAAACTAAATAAAGTGGCAGCTAACACTGAGATATAGTGGTTCAGTCTAAATGAGGGAACCTGTTGGTTTTAGGGTTCGGCTAAAAAGAGCACTGTTATGTAAGATGATGGGAACACTTTGAGTGACATTTAATTAAGGGCCTAGTCCTTTCAACATGTTAAAAGTTCAGAGACCTCATGTGGTGGTGTGTTTAGTGGCTTGATGGCTTTGCGTGATTTGTGCACTAGAGTTACAATTTAAAGGTCAATTACTGAAATTTACAGGAATAAATTGGATAAGCACGCAGTGACAAAGACCGGGCAGGACAGAGCTTAATGAGACTGCTCACTGCTGAAAAGAGGCATCTTTGCCTGTTCAGTCAGTTTTTAAGTTTCCTGCAAACGGACCCCAGCAGCACCAAACATGGTGAGAGGGTCTGTAATCGATGGGTGTGGTGTCACCCAAGGGATCACCACCTGCTGGATTAAGAGGGCTGTGACAGTAATACAAAAGCCAGCTTGCAAACAGATTATTGCAATAAAATTCCCTTCAACTGATACAAAGATTTTATGGAGGATTAAATGCATAAAACTCATTAAGTATTTTATGTTGTTTTTCATAGCTTGAACAAGGCTCCCTGCAGGACTCACGAGAGAACAGACATATTTCCAATTAACTATATCGAACAAATAATTTAAAACTTCACTCAATCACATTTAAAAATTAAGCTGAATTATTGCAGCCACTTAGGAAAAATGGACATGGGACAATACAGTTAATTAAAGTATGAATTACAAATCAAATACAAAAATTAATAGCGGTTCAAGAAATATTAACGTTTATGTCTTATTGTTTCTGACTCTGAAAATAATAAGCCACTGATTGCGAGTTAACAATGTGCAAACCCCTAACAGAATTCGGTCCTTGTTAACTCTGAGGCAGTCACTGCACGCAACTGCCAGTTTCCATAGACACCAGAAGTAGTTTCGGTCTTTTTTTTTAAAACAAATATGGGCAAATGGTTGTGACTGTTTAAGTAGGAGATTGCTAGCAGGCTCAGAAATGCAGTAAACCTGAAATCTGTATGGGCACAACAACATGAATATCATATGTATTTCTGCTTTGCTGCGGTAGGACCTTTGTACATGATCCACTGTATGATTGCTTCATTAGGAATTAGCTCATGATGTGCTGGTATTAAGATGAAAATGGAGCCAAGTGAAAATAACTTGGGGTCGTGTTATGATGTTTATGGTGAGATGAAACGCGATCGCGGTCAGTCATGTGGGCGCTCGCCGTATGACGTCATCACCGTATCCCTCGAGGTGGTGCACACCGGTGGTGGTATTTGTTTGTGGGGTCACAGGGCCCCAGCCCCAGCCTGTTATAAAAGGTACAGCCCTGCTCCACTTGGCATGTGTCAGTGTCAGGGCGGTTTTGACGTCCGCTGGGGGTGGGACTGATGCTTTTACCCCATGGCTCAGCCAGAAAAGGACAAACAATCTCCTGGTCAGGTGTTGGAACATAGTATTACTACTCATCTGCCTGGCAAAACCAGTAACTGGGAGAGACATTTATATACCTGAATACCTGCCTGTTAAAGACATCAAAAGCACATTAGGAATGTCTACTAACACCTAACACTGTTACTCCCATGCCCCTGCCCCCCACTTAGCCCATCACCCAAGATTGTTCTATCAAGTCTAGTACCTTGACCAATACGCCACCTGCTGAATGATTTGTGTAATTTGTGCAATAAAAAGGTCAGTGCCATGGCTTTGATACTGTTACTTGGAGCCTTTGGCAGCAGGGAACTCTAGTTCGCTTTAGCAAAACTTCTCCTTATTGAGGCCAACTACTGGGTGAGCCCCAGTGGCCAGTGGTGGTATTGCAGATCTGGCTACAGCCCCATACGAGCTGACATAAGCACAAGAGGGTATGAGCACTATCACGTTGCCCCAGTACCCCAGCATCGCTTTCATAGCACGGGTCGGTTGCACGTCCAAATCGTAAAGATGGCCAACGAGTCTTGCAATATTAGCTTTAGGTATGTGAAAGATGCACAGTATATAGTGTTTGATTTTATTTTTCCCCCAAATTAACTTGGTTATATCTACCACCTGCTTCATGGTTCATTAAGATTAAGATAATACATTACAATGTATTAGCCCCTGTCCCAGCCTCCCTTTACAAACAGCGAGTTTCTCTTTTGAATCAGTTACTAGCCTATGTCACTGACATCACTGCTGGCCTTTTTGCTATAAAACTGGTCTTCATGACCCAGTCTACCTCATTATTTTGAGTCATATTCTTTCCAAGAAAATAACAGAGCTCCAGAGGATTAGCTGCTAGTATACGGTGCTATTGTTAGACTTCGTCTTGCCTCTAAAAAAAGGGTTTTTAATGAATGGACGGCTAACATATATGGCTAATATTAGCCCCGTTCCTGCAGGCCTTGGCATTTGAGCCCAGTGTTCCTAAGCCTGGTCGTATGTTAGCGGCCGCCAGGTGCCGAGTGAGTGAGCTGTTTTTAGCTGGCTGCTGAAGGACAGTGTAACCACGGGCAGGGGGCGTTTTCAGCCAATCGGCAGCTGTAGTTTGGTGTCAAAGTTCCGCCCAAGTTAAAGTAACTCTTTCAATATTATGCTGTATATGAAATTCCTCTTTAAACACTTTCTTTTCCCATGTGCAATTATAATTATAATAAGCTCATTTACCCAAAAAACCTCTCAAATGACAATTGTACCTAGACAGCGTCTCACGGTGGTTTGTTAACCGCTAACATATTCTTTGTCTCCCAGTCTCCACAAGATCAGCTGGTAGCCAAACTCCCATCATCCATGCAAAGTGTAACAGAGCAATATCTGACTTTGAAGAAGGCAGAAGCCATTATCAGCCCCTGTAAATAGCAATATATGTGCAAAGCAAAATGTCTGTTAGACAGAGCCCTCTATGAGAAAGCTGGGGGTGTCCACATTTTACAGCAGAAGGTTAACTACAACCGACATAGCTGAGGACCACAGGCATCAGTGTTTGCCTTCTGCAGATGAACGTTTTGATTACACAGCACTGAAGGCTTAAGATGAGGATTTAAGGCTGAATTTGAAATTACCCCAGGGGTGTAACAGTCTTAAGCCATTCATTAAATTGGACAATTACACCATGGCCTGCATAATCTGCCTGTTTGACTTTTAGTGCTAGCAAGTTTTATCTTGAAAGAACTCCAGTTTCAGTGTTAACTGCAGGTTACTCTGAATAGAGTTGGTGTCAGCACGTCCATGAGGATATCCGGTCCAACCATCTGTTCTGTCCTAAAGTGGTAATCCACGGGTGAATCATTAATCACTACGCTAGCAATGGCACTGATGGCGGTAACACCGTAAACAACCCAGTAGTTCCACGGCCACAAAGGGAGGCCGCCAAGTGCCAGGCTGCAGTATAACAAGTACATATACCTAATGAATATAACTCGCGTAGCGCCAATATCATGTAAGGACAGCGTGCTCTTTGCAAACATTCAGGAGCCAGTGACTGGGAACCACGCCCCCATGTGTTTCCTACTTCTTTTATATATTTAAACCCTGTGTTTGTCATTTTTTGCATTCAGTGTGTCTTTCGTGTTGCTGGGGTGGGTGGGTCACACTAGCGAATGGTAGAGGTACCCAATCCATGTCTTTGCTCAGGACAGGTTCAACCTAGATTCCCAGTCTCTGCGTTAATGAAATAGTCTGACATATCATTCTTATAATGCATTGACAATAAAGACATATCATATCTGTTATGGGGGTTGCACGGTGGCTTGGGGGGGCGCGACTGCCACCTGGGCTGAGGGTTAAAATCCTACCTCTGGTCTGCCTGTGGGGGATTTCCATGTTATTCCTGTGTTTGAGTCACAAGACATACAATAGGCTACAAATCCCATCTACATGAATATGTGTATCTGCCCTGCAATGGATGGCATTCTGTCCCAAATGTACCCTGGCCTTGAGTTGCTTGGGAGGGGCTCCAGCCACCCCCACCCCTCCAACATGGCTCTATCTCAGAAGAGTTCTGGATGATCCATCTTGTCACTGGTCATTCTGTACTCCATGAACAACATTTCATTCAATGCCCTTTTTTTAATGCCTTACCCACTGCTTGTGGCCTCAATCCATGTTTGGTGTTTTATGTTTTTCAATACCCATCTCAACTTCCCAACAAGACAATTTGCAACAGCAGTAACCCAACGGCTGATGACTATCGAAACTCTCATCCTGACTCGGGGGTAGATTACGCTACCTTTGGTGAACTCCAGATGGATTCTGGATGGCTCAGTGAGTCACTGATTGGTCAGAAGACTTCCGGAACTCCACTTGCCAATCAGAGCTGGCACTCACCCACAAGTACACCGATGAACCTCCTGGACATCCATAAAAAGGTCCTCCACCCCATCTCCTCCAGCCCTGGAGCAATGCGCCAATCATGCCTCATTTCCACCAACGTGGTGCTGGAGTCAGTGCCAGACTTTTCCCAATCCGGAACTAGTTCCATTCTTTTCTGAAAACAGTGGAAACACAGGCAGGCTCTCAAAAGGCACCAAGCAAGAACCAACACCAGCACCAGCACCGGCTCCATGTTGGTGGAAACAAGACATCAGCATGAGAGGGAATAGAGGCCAGCTCAGCGTTCATCTATTATTCTGGGCATAAGTTTTACAGGAAATATATCTAGGGGCACTAATGTAATTTTCATTGTTCCAACTTAAGTGTTTATTTATTTTACACGTGGAAAAAAACAAAACAAACTAAAGACTGTGATTCTGGCAAGTCCTTAAAAATGAAACAAATGGATAAACTAGAGGCCATATTTTTGGTAATTCAAGCCACTGAAATATCTGTTTGACAGTAAATGTAATGAATGCTGAGATTTCAGCAGTCCTACCCTGAAGATGCTCATTTATTATGATGCCCCCCCTCCGTGTTTGCAGGATCACCTTTGATCCCATTCCAGCTCCCGCTGGGCCGTGGGTCACAAGCCGTACCTGACAGACTGCATACAGGCAGTAATATTTTATCTTTTTACAGTCCTTCTTTCTCAGTGCAGTTTCTGTAAACACTAAGGCATTTATTACTGCAAATCCGCCACAGCTGTTGAATTCCATTGTGCAGCAATTAAAAAAAAAAAACCTTCACAGAGAACAGAAAAACATGATATCAGATGAAAGATACTTGGATGCTCTCTCATAGATGCATAAACACCCCGAAACCCGCTTAGGAGGTGTCCAGGGACAGAAGGCCAGCTGTGTCCTTACATGCACAGTCTACATTTCATTTATTTAGCAGGTGGTTTGTCCAAAGTAACATAAAATTGAGAAAACGGGGGCAGCCAGTTGCTGGAGTATTTAGGGGTTAAGGGCCTTGCTTATTGCTCTGCTGACCCTGGGATTTGACCCAATGACCTTCCAATTATAGGCACAGTAGCCTAACCGACTGAGTAACATTCCACCCCCCAAGGAGGGATGGAGCCTGAGTCTAGAGGCTACACTGGATAAAGCTTCCAAAGTGCATTAGCAAAACATATCATAAACAGGAAATCGAAGAAATTCTGAAGCAGGGGTACTTGGGGGTAGATTGGACCTCCTGTCCTCTAGATGTCCCCCTTATAAACAGGCTTGTTTAGAAGCTCAGTGAGCACTCTGGTTGTTTGAGATGAATTTCAGTTGCTTCTTTTAAAGAAATAATAAGCTTTCGCCCAAGAGACATCTCCTGTTAAAGGTCAGCCAAACAGAATAACAAGAAAATTGAAGTTAAGAGGAACTGTGTTTGTTTACTTTGGGATGAATAACAAATGTTTGTGACTGGTGAAGGAATGAAGTTTGACGTGGTGGGCAAGGGGGCAGAGGGGCATGAGAGATGAGGGTGCATGTGAATACTCCTAGTGGGGCTGGGTGGAGGGATTACACAGGGTCTCTGATCAGGGGGAAACACGGGTTCTGCAGCGCTGGGTCAGTTAGGAGATGGCAGGCTCCTCGGGACAGCCGTCTGCCAGCCTGGCAATTTTCTGAAGGCATAGAGAGCAGAAGCGATCTACACACTCTTTATTTTGCTAGATGGCTTTCTCCCTAACAGATCTCAAGCTTAAACAGTCCCATCCCTTGTTTGGGCATATTAATGGCTGTCAGGCACAATCTGTCTGCGTTTGCCAAGGTTGGCTTTGGAGTGGACTATGAGGTAGCCACAGCTATTGGCTACCTACACATATTCCTGGGACATCACATCACAGTGGGTATATCATTGAAAATATACTGGAAATCAAGAAACCCTGGGAATATAAAGTCCAAAATATGTGCCTGCCTTTGAAAAGAAAGACTGCCAAGCAGCAGCTTGCAATGTTTAATTCACAGAGTTCTACCAAAAAGCCAGATCTCGCAAAGAGCTGTGCTGTTGTACCTTCAAACTTCATCTTCAAATGAATCAGGTGTGTAAATGAAGAGTGTATAAAAATTAAGTAAGTCTGCACAATAAATATTTGTTTAAATGACAATGCATTTGTGTGTACTGCATGATTAAGTCATCAGAATTGTGACCACTGTGCTTTGAATAAATATTCAACCTGATTCTGAGATGGGTTCAGTTACTGGACTCTGAAATGCCACTGGTGTGGCGTGAAGCCTATTATCTGGGATACAGAATATTTATGCATAAACAGAACATGAAGCTGTACAGTGTTAGGGTCCCAACCATATACTGGAGCGTAACAACAGTATGTATATTAAATTTGGGTCCAGGGTTGCCAGATTGCACTATACTTGGTATCCAGGGTTGCCAGATCATACTATACTTTGGGTCCAGGATTGCCAGATTGCACTATACTTGGTGTCCAGGGTTGCCAGATTGGACTAATACTTCACAGGAGTCCCCCCCCCCCCCCAGCTGGCACCCTGCCCTACGGCACAAGTAAGTAGACATTATTTAAAGAATGTGGTCTCGTACCTCCGAGGATGTGGGTCCAAATCCCACCTCTGCTCCGTATGTTCAACCTTTTTTGAGGGTTTTCTCTGGGTCCTTTGGTTTCCTCTCACCGAATGTAATCAATGCGTTTGGAACATTGCTGGTTCAAATCCTGTGCTTAGCTAGTGTAGCTGCATCACCGTTGGACGCAGACCACTTAACCCCAAAAAATGCTCCAGGTGGACCAACAAAACGACTGGCCCTTCGCTCTCATCTGTGTGGTTGTCTCAGAAGAGCAAGACAGGATATGCGAAGACTGAAATTCCTGGTACAGTAAAAAGGCAGTCTATGTGGAGGAAAAAGGGCCATTAGTTTGTGGATATAAAAGATTTCCTGAAGAACCAAAAATTTGACTAATGGCAACAGGTGGGCTACCAGATTTGAGGAGGGTCTGAGGTCACCTGTGGGTCAAATGCCAATTGCAGGCGCATGTCGACATTGACTTTTATTTTTAACATCCCAAGAGGTCACCAGCTATCTCATCTGCAGGACGATATTTCAGATGCTGGCGAATATCCTTATATTTACAACGTCGGCTGTATTCTCTGAAAACGGCACAAAGGAATCCCGTTCAGTTTGCAAGACGGTCGTCAGATTATGGTGCCGTGATGATTTCCTCTAGGAGGGCCAGCGGTACGTTGGGGTGTTGTTTTTCCATGCGTTTGATCTGAAACTGCAAAGACGTGGACCATATAAAGGCCATATACATTAATGGCACTAAGAAATTATCTCCTTAGGCTGCTTAGTGTTTCAGGGAGCACTGACTGCAGTTTGATGGTTGGAGGGTGAGATTCAGGTCAACTGGCTGTTTAAAGTGTATGTGCGTCATGGAAGACCTCACAGCTTCAGGTCAGGAGCATCGGCCGAACGTGTATTGTGGCCGAAGATCAGAGCGACACAGACAGACCGCTGGAGGGTCACACAAACCTGATCCAGGCTGGGGTTTGGGGCTTTGCAGAAGATCTTGACACATTCGCCTTGGATTGACTGCAAACACGCTGGACAGAGCAAGTTTTGTTTTGGGGGGACAGCGAGAGTCAGACTGGGATCCAATGAGTGAGTGGATTTCGGGATGTTGACTTGAAAGAGCCCCGCGGGGCAGTGCCGCTGCACAACGGTTGCTTAGTGGCTTAGTGGTTCCCAGTCACTGTCATATCATGGTTCTGTGCCCATCCTTTGTCCACAGATTACACCGGGGAGCAAGGCGGCATCGGGTAACCTGACCCAGGGAGACATCATCATGGCGATCGATGGTGTCAGCACTGAGGGCCTGACCCACTTGGAGGCGCAAAACAAGATCAAATCCGCCATCAAGAGCCTGGCACTCACTATGCAGAGGTAGCCATACTCATACATGCCCATCCCAAGCATGCGGTAATGTATTACGGTCTATCATGTCTTTATAATGCCCTTTTATGACATAATTAACATACATTTGTTTATACTAAAAATCCACCTGCCACCACCAAAAAAAAAGTAATCTAAGATCAAAATATTTTGAATTTGGTTTCATTTAAGCTAGAGAAACAGAGAGGAATAAGTCCATGGACACGTCATTATGATGCATGTGTATGGTGTACGTTCACTAATGGTGGGTGGTTCTTTAAACATCTCCATAACAAATGGATTGTGATTAAACATCAAGTCCTTCATCATATACCTCCTCTGGGAAATGGTATTAGCTCTCCAAGGAAAACTCATCAAATTTAAGCAGGGTTGTCAGAAGTCTACTTCATCCATCCATTTTCCAGAACCGCTTATTCCATTTTGGGTCGCAGGGGGTCTGGAGCCTATCCCAGAGGCTGTGGGCACAAGGCAGGGAACAACCCAGGATGGGGCGCCAACCCATTGCTGGGCACACT
>JAAGVU020000041.1:2102088-2117031 GCA_011763525.2 Mormyrus iriodes
CCCGGGCGGAGACGTGAACCCCGATCCCAGAGGTGTGAGGCAACAGTGCTAACCACTGCACCACCGTGCCACCCCCAGAACTCTACTTAACTATGGCAATTATGTGTGTCAAGAGTAGGAGAGTGAATTGTCCAGTTGTCCACAGTAGGAAATTTCTTCTCGCTGGAAAGATCTAGTGCAGTCCTTTGGCTGACCCTGCAGGAGCCCATCTCCCTGACCATTCATCCTCTTCATAATCCTCCTCTCTCAAATCAGAGCCATTGACTGACAAAACAGCTTTTCAAGAGATCTATTACTCCCAACTCAAAACCCAGTTCCTCTCAGAAACGTGATCTGAAAACAGCTCATCACAGCCACGCACTCTTGCAGAATTTAACACTCTGGTTTGAACTGAAAGATGGAAGGATGTTACTCTTCAGATGGATTCAGGCTTACTGATTGTTTCAAGACGACGTCACTGCAATCAGTCACTTCCTTAAAATGATTACGAATAGCCATCACCTTTCTTCCTGACATTTTTTTTCTGTTTGTTTAGGCCAGGAGACTCCAGCTCTAATTCAGCTTGACATTATTCATTATTATTCACTATTATTCATCTGCCCAACACTGATGCCATCTGACATTCACATTATTTACAGTTACATTAGCATTTATTTAGCAGACTTTTTTGTCCGAAAATGGCATACTAGGGGCCAGCAATTCACAAATGCCGCCAGGCTGAGCTTCAACTCAGTAACCAGGAACAGATGCAAGAGTGACACGCCACAGGGGGATGACTGCTACTGAAAGTCCCGGCTTGTCTAGGCCACGATGTTGTCCGCATTTTCCCATCATTACGGCCAGGAACATCTCATTTGTTTTATTTTATAGCAAAACTTACACCTGCATTAGGTTATAATAAAAAATAAAAACATTTTTATTGACGTTTCCCCAGAAACACGCTTCTTTAACACTGCTAGCAACTTTGGTCAACTTGGAAAGACTAATCATCTACAGCTGGTGCGGCTGACAGTTTCGTTCGGGTGTTGCTCATCAGAGAAAGAGGGCACCCTTTATGGGCACAGCCCCGGAACACTGGCTCATTGCCCTTTGTTACGCTGC
Source organism: Mormyrus iriodes (assembly GCA_011763525.2). Lineage (NCBI taxonomy): Eukaryota > Metazoa > Chordata > Actinopteri > Osteoglossiformes > Mormyridae > Mormyrus > Mormyrus iriodes. The sequence continues at coordinate 2,103,190 of JAAGVU020000041.1, forward strand.
TGTGATTTAAGGGCCTTTGCTGTTATAGTTCAGAGCTGCTTCTGGCTTCCTCTTTCCCAGCCTTTAACATAATTGTTTTTGTGTGACACAACCCACTCGACAATCATATAAACATAGATATTATTGACATTTTGATAGCTGTAGATACATGGGGATTGGATCCAAACCTTTAACATCCTATAATCTCTCTCAAGGGATCCTTCACATGTCAAATAACTCTCATTATCCAGCGGCAGCTACAAATCATGCTTGAATTCTCTCTTGTGGCAGCCATCTGAGGCATCAGGAAAGATTCTGTTAAATGTTCCGTAAGAGAACAGGTAGAAGGGAGCCATAAATGGACTGTCTTCCCTGCCCGTGTTCATACTGGAGGGGATTATGGGAAGTGCATATTCACACTTCCCTTCTGGGTCAGCAGACAGTGGCCATCCCATGATTACTTTCTTGCTTTCTCTTGTTTTTCTTCTGTCTCTCTTTGCCTTTGAAGTTTTCCGTACTGGCGGGCCCTTCCCCCCAACACCTCAGTGCTGTGCCTTGAAACCACCCCAAACAGCGGTGAAGTTTCGTTTTTGGCTGTGCTAATCAGTTACTTGGTATGTCACAAAGACACAACTGCAACTGTCTGCCTGCTGCACCTTTTCAGTAATGAGTACTGATTAATCAGGAGAAATATCCAAAAATGTTGAATCAGCTTTGGATATAAAAATGAAATCCTGCCTACTGCAAAGTTTAATTAACACTCTTTAGGTCCTGGAGCGTTACCTAAAGAACTGTATCACAACGAAGACTTCCTAAGGACTTGGCTTTTAAGTCTTCTTTCAAGACTTTGCTGTACACGCCTATGTCTAACCATCACAGTTACTACCATGATGATAGTAAATGAAGACCTTCCAGCTAAGAGGGAACTGACACACGTCTGCTTATCTCCTGTCAGCTTTCCATCCTCAATATAGTCGTCCGAAGCTCACCAGTGATTTAAAGTATTTTAATTCGATTTAAGGTCAGAATTCCCATTTAACATATATTGGGTGATTATATCTTATTAATATTTTCAACACTGAATTTCCATTTTCTTGACAATCGGTTAAAAGAATGGACCCCTATGCCAAGGAAGGGAATATTCTTTGGTTTTTAACTTGCCTGCAGTGTTTTGCTGACGCAGGTCTGCTTATGTCTCCACTTAGTCTCTCAGACGCCACAACGTAAACAGCAGCCGAAACAAAATACGCCGGAAACATGCATCCAGGCGCTTTATGAGCATTCCTGTCCGGACTAGTCGAGTGGAAGAGGATCTTTTAGATCTTCTTTTTTTGGTTCTAACACAGCCAGTTTCTTCAAATAACTACTGTTGAACTCATTCAGCATTGAAAGACTATCATGTGAGAGATAAAAAGATAAAAGCAAGGAAAGCTGTGGAAAAACTTGCTAGTCAGCTATTTGCCTCCTTGAACCTTCTTGACCTGGTTAGCAGGTATGAAATAATTCCAAAACCCAATGGGCCATGCTCTGGAGGACCATGATGGATGTCTTGCCTGTCATATTGCAGATCAAGACGCCCTGCTCCAGTTCCTACTGCCACCCCAAGAATGGATTCCCCCATGCCAGTCATACCCCACCAGAAGGTAAGAGTGCTCTCTGCTGGCCTCCATCTGCACCTACAAACCAACAGGTTCCTTTTATCAGTGTCCTACACACAGGGAAATCACATATTATGGCAGAAGATAAAAATTTGAAGGGGTTAAAATAGGTGAGCCTGGAACCCACAATAGTCACATATAACTGTTACTGTTTGATTAAAATGGTATTGTAGAGTTGATTGACATTACTATCACATGGGTATTCAGTAATATAGCTGGAATCCCTTTGTGTAACTATGCTAATAAAACAGAGACCATCGATGCCAAGGCCAGGGGTTCCAAGAATCAACTGACCCATCTAGGCTGAGATGTGTCCAAAACCTGTTTTGGTATTTGATGTGAACAGACGGTTGACTAGGACTGAATGGATGGATGTTCCATCTTCCAAAGCAACTTATCCAATAGTCTGTCCAAGAAAAAACAGACACACAGGGAGACCCTGGATGGGGTGATGGGCGGGTATGTTTCATGACTATTATTGTAACATGCATCTAATGAATAGAAGAGGCCTCAAGCATTTGTTGCATTAAGGACAGAGATTCTCAACCTCTGACTGCAACTGGAAATAACTTTGGCTCCATCTAGTGGTGATCAGAAATGATGGCCATCTAAGGATAATCCCCAAGCAATGGCACACTGATTATCTAACGGCTCTACCTGCACAAAAGGGGGCTTCAGCATGTTGTGTCAGTGCTGCATTCTATTTCCGCCCATCCGTGTCCTAATGAAATGTCCTAAATGGCGAGTCAGAGGCCTTGACATCCACGCTGACCTGTTCCAGATCATTTAGGAGTTTTCCAATGGGAAAAAAACTGTTCTTTCTCCAAATCTTTCTACCAGCACTGCCTGCCACAGAAGCATTTTAAGTTTGCCTGCAGGGTACAGTGTGCAGAGTCAGTTTCAGTAAGACAGCCAGCCCTGGCTCTCACTGCAGCAAGGTTATAGTTAATTGCATTTTTCTAATATCTGTCAGACACGAGTGTCTTATAAGTTACCAAATTATCAATTGTTTGGCAACAGTTTTAGCATAATTCTATGCAGAGTTTACAGCTAAATGCCTAGGCTGAGTGTCAGTGTTTGGCTTTATTACAAGTTAGGTCACCTTAAATCAGTGGGGCAGAGAAGATTCCTCTCAGTGCTGGGGGGGCAGAGAGACGCTCCCCCTCACGTAAACACAGCAGCACCTGCTGCTTCTGCGTCTCTGAAAGGCCATGGAATGTGGAGGAACGAGTTCCTGACGTCCGAGAGATCTAGCCGCCTCTAAACACCTTCGCCGTAAACTAAACTCCCTCCATTCCATCCATCCATGCTCATTGACGTAATCAGTCAGCTAAAATGTATCTTTGGATCTGTTCATCAGTATTATGTATTTGTCCTGGGGAATTGTGTTATACATGAATATAATATACTTATGGCATTCGTACAGTACTTCCTGATAGATTTCTAGTATTAACCATCTCTCTCTTTGTCTGTCTGTCTGTCTGTCTGTCTCTCTCTCTCTCTCTCAGGTCATTGCCAACACTGCTGCCAAGTTAGTGCCAGCCTCCGAGTGCCTGTCGTTGAGCATGCTGTCCCACAGTGTGAGATTTTGGGTCCAATTTAATAACCGCTTGTCTGTTATCTGTCATGTTTCTTTTTCCTGAAGCAAACCTGTAATTTTTTTTTTACTTTTCGCCACTTTCTAGAAACAGAAATAATGCTCTACGAATTCAGTCAGCAAAGCCCTAATTGAATACTTTGGGTTTTGGGTAATGAATATTCCTATAAGCTTTGGATAACATGTTGCAGACCAGAGGATGAACTATATCGGTGGCCTTTTTAATGTGATTACAGTTCAGTGCACGGTGCACACAGGACCTTGTTTGTAAATCCCCGTCTTTTGTGCTTGTTCAGCTGCTAACCAATTCTGACGTTGTTGGCATTTCAGTACTAAATCGGCAGTATACTGTAGACCAGCTTTGGAATATCTCTATGTGTTTCTTCACAATTCATCCAACTTCTCTGATAGTAAATAGGTCATCCGGTGACTGCTGTTATTAACTGACATGATTAATTCATAACTCCTGTCACGCTGTCCAGGATAAGTGCTGGGAAGGTGGATCAATGGATGAATGGAATTAATAAGTGATGTATGAATTAACCATTGATTATTATTATCCCTCAAAGAGCTAATCTTACTCACATTGTTGAGGACCTTGAAGACCAATGTAATAGCATTTTATAGAATAAGGCAGACCAGAGGCAGGCAGGTGAGTTTAGGTCACATGTTTCTCTCAAATACACATTTTTATCAATGATTTCCTCAGGCCTGAGGAGCACAGTCTGATCTCATCAGTTATTCATGCAAATCTATACTGCAGTCTTGCAATGTATCTGTTGAATGTGAGCAACGGTGTCTTCCTGCAGCCCCCAGACACAGCTCTTGTCCTCTCTCCCCTACGATATCCCTCCGTCTAATAGCACGGAGTACATCCCTAGCTTCAACCCCAGCGTGTTGAAGGATTCCGCCCTGTCCACCCACAAGCCCATCGAAGTCAAGGGTCCTGGGGGCAAAGCCACCATCATCCATGCCCAGTACAACACCCCCATCAGCATGTACTCCCAGGACGCCATCATGGACGCAATCGCTGGCCAAGCCCAGGCTCGAGGCAACGAGATGAGGTGAGGTGGCTCTTGACCTGTCCCTCTGACCGTCCCCCACCCACCCCTTCTCTTTGGTTCGCATGACCTCGCTGGCCTACAGCAGGCTAATCATTTGCCAGGCTTCTGCATGTCAAACAAAGCTCAGGGACCTTGTGCTGCTGCTCACTGTGATTTTTTTATACTGCTGATTATTTGGTTGACTTGTACAGTTAATATTTTGTGGTTTAACATGTTGAGCTCAACGATGTGATGGACTTCACATGTATGACTAGTGCCAATCTGCATACCCTGCAAATGGGTCATGTTTCAGGAAGACAGAACATTCCAGATAACTGGGGGTATAATATGTCTGCTGAGGAAGGACTTTATACCATGTGACCAGCGGCTTGGACCTTTGACAAGTGCTGGGGACAAACTAATCAGCACCTTTCTTTCTGAGGCCCTTCACGACCAACACCTACAATCACTGGTCCTCATTATCATGAAGCTGCAATCTTCCGGATGCTCATCATGGATTACCACTCTCCAGTTGGTCGGGGCATTTTGGGGCATGCAGGTTGGGAGCTGGGAGCAAGCCATGGCATTCTGATACATTCCTGACACGTGACTGGACTTCCAGCTCCAACCTGTGCGATCATGTATTGCGGTTTGAGATGGTGCAGAAGGTACCTCAGGTTTCCTCCACGGTGTACCGGTGACATTCTCTGCTGCTACTTGACTTACTTCCACTAGCATTTCCAAGAACCCATCATCCATATCACTTCAGTGTCATCAAGTAGAAATATCCATGAGTGTCCAGCCAGACTGCTTGCAATTCATGTATGAATGTATACATATAGATTCGCATACATTAAACATCTGCAGCGATCAGAAGAAGATCCCAGGTTGGGCGGGTAAAATCGACTACCTAGATCCAATCAGGTGAGAAATCGCTAGTACAGGTTCCAGCGTTCTTGTCTGTTTCAAGCTCATATCTCTACTTTTCCTTCTCCTCCCCCACCCTTTTCTCACACCGTCACCAACCAACTTCATTGTATCATCCATCTCACCCTGCCCTGCTGCTTGCCCCCTCCCCATCCGTGTCATGGCCCTGCCCTGGTTGATCACGTGACAGTGGAGATTCCTCAGCTGTCGCCTCTCCTTTGGCGTAAGTAGACCGTAAGACTGCTTTAGGCCAGTACCAGTCCTTGACTCTCTCTCAGCACTACCTACTGTGTCCCCTTTGAGATGTTTGCTCCACCACTCAGTCTCAACTATAAACTCATGCAGGCCCAACATAAGATCTTTCCAGTTCCTTTCGGTGCTGTGTAATGTTATACGTTAGCTCTGTGGCAGGCCCAATGTCCGTCAGCTCATAGTCTCAGCACATGGCAGCTCTCTGAAAACTCTCTGATATTCTTGTTTTTTTGTTTTTTTTTTGTTCATACTATTTCCCTCCTCTGCTGAGGTCTTCAACCTTGACGCCTAACTAGTCCGTGGTCAGTGCCTGTCTGTTGCTGTCAGGGCCATCGTTAATATTGCCATCTACGGTCTATCTTAGATCAAATACTAGAGCTGTGTCACTGTAGAATGATGATAGTGTCACAGAGTGGTTAAGGCGCTTCTCTCACTCAGACACACAAGCAATAGCTCAACCCATCCTTGAAAGACAGTTTCCATGTAAATATTTTGAATACTGATAGCAAAATACTCTTATCGACATCTTATGAGCATCCACAATTTAAAAAGTGTTTTGCACATAAATTATTATTAAAGTGCTTCTTTAATCACCAGGAGAAGAGGCATGCCATGTATAAACCTGTTTGTTAACACCAAGCCACCAATCCATATTCCATCCACAATCCACCTAGCCACAGTTTCACACATGACTTTAATGTGCAAACCTGCAGGTTTCTGGCAGACCTGTGGGTGGAGCTGTCCGGGCTTTGCAAATGGACCCTCTCAGCTGGCAGAGGATGCTAGGAGCATACAGGCATTCTCCACAGCTTGGGAGTCTGATCTCAGTTGCAGGGATGCTGTCATTGCAGATTAACCGGTGCAGGCACAGTGCATTTGTGTGTGTAAGTTGCACATGCATTTTAGCCACTCTTCTCCATGTAAACAGCTCCCAGGGACGTCCAGACGATTCATTTGTACACGAGACTTTGATGATATGTCTCCTGAAGGCTGGACAGAAACACCATGAAGTAGGAGGATTATAAATACACCAAAGGACTGATGGCGCTGCTGAACTATGCCAGTACGAGTGACATAATCGGCTGACTTGAGGACAGCTGCTAAGTAACTGCCTCGCAATTTATTGGACGGAGGGCGAGCAGGACCAAGCTGTGCAGGCCAGCTGCTTTCTGAGCAAACGCGAACGGAAGCCGGCTTAGCTTTCGGTTTGATCTGGCTTGTGTGCCTTCAGGCTGCTTCAACCTGCACCAACCTGTTGGTTGTTGTGATTGTGTTTTTTTCTTTTGGCCTTTTTGAAGCATTGCACATGCGATGGCTGAGGCAGAGCGAGAGAGGCCCCCTCTCTGGCTGCGCTGGGGACCAGCATACCATGTGGTACCGCTGCTGTGGTACCAATATGAACATAACAGGAGTGTGAAAGCCACTGTATCTGCAAAACCCCCCACCCCAAAGTCCCCATCTTAATAAGCACAAAAATATAGACTGTATCCACCTAGGCTCCATATATTACTAGTTCCCTTGGCAAAGGAGGTGAGGTGTGGATCGTCAAGGTGTAAGGGCAGGGATACCAGTAATACCAACCACTGGGTGGGTTGGGGGGTGAAATCGAGGGCCACTGAGATGACATTGCTGTCCTTGTGATTGCAGCGCCCTCCCAGTCAAAGACCCTCTCGTAGACAGCGCTTCCCCCGTCTACCAGGCCGTGATCAAGAACGAGGAGAGGAACTCTGAGTTGTCGGACTGGACCCGCCGTGCAGCTAACCTGCAGTCCAGGTCCTTCCGTATCCTGGCCCACATCACCGGCACCGAGTACAGTAAGTCCTGTCATCATCTCTCTCATCCTTTTGGAGAACGTGTATGAAGAGTAGCCACGTTACGTATGTATTTCATAAAGTTTATTTAATGTTATAATTTCTGCAATTTTCTTTAGGATGAATAAAATATCTATCTATCTATCTATCTATCTATCTATCTATCTATCATCCTTGTTAGGTGATTTATCATTTTAGCGAATGTCACTGTCTGGTCCTCGAGGCAACGCCTGTTGCGAGACTTCATTTCACAAAGGACACTTCCTTATAATTCCAGTTTTCCTGTTAGAGGGCCGAGGTACTTTTCCACAGTGATGTCTTTTTCTCTCTCTCCTTGACTCTCATTCAGTGCAAGACCCAGATGAGGAAGCCCTGAGGAAATCGAGGTAGGGTACACATAGAGCCTGCAGCCAGGCGCACCTGCAGTACATGCTGACTGCACCTAAGGTGTGTGCGTGGGCAGATGGTTAGACTGTCCTCACACATACAGAGCTGGCCTCTCCTACATATGTCCTAGAGACCTTAAAGGCAAAACATTCAAACACTATTTGTTTTGGTGGAACAGCAGCAAACACCAGGAGATGTTCAGTAGGTCTTGCCTGCTCATTTGGGGACGGTGAAACGTAGATACAGGAATGCAGATCATTATTATCCAGTCGTTTGAATGTTAACTGGAATATCTTTACTTAAGTTGTTCAGGTGAAGGCCTGTTTCCCACAGGTGCTGGGTCTCTCCTGAAGTTTTGAACCTCAGCCATCTGGTCACGTCTCAAAGTCCCTCAACATCCATGCTGTTGTTGTAGCGTTCAGCTACTGTGTCTCATATCTCCTCCCCTGTCTCTCACCACAGGGAAAGGTTTGAGTCGGAGGTGAAAGGCCCACGTTTTGCAAAATTGAAAAACTGGCACCATGGCCTTTCCGCACAAATCCTAAACGTACAGGAGTAGCTGGCCCCTGCGAGCGGTACAGAGTCGTGGAACCCTTGCCAATGAACTGAAAGGCAGAGAGCAAGAGAAGGGGCAGAAGTGGAGGAGAATGGAGTCTCTAACAAACAGAAAAGTGACTGAAGAGGGGTGGAATAGCACAGTAAAATGATTAAAGGCTTCCCGAGTGCTTTCTGTTCATCTGTTACATGTGTATAGTCATCCTCCTGCAGGTGTCATGTTTGCCACACTGATGTAGTTTTCTCTTCGTTTCTTTAATATTATTTTTTTGCCTGTTCTGCCTATGCTTGCTCCAGAGTAATTTGTTGTACGCAAAACAGCGTGACACTCTGAAGACCACTGTACATCCCCTCATTGCTTCAACGTGAATAAAAGGAGCATCGCGTTAAACTGATTGGCACTGATTGCTTTTCTGTTTTTTTTTCCAGTTCATTTCACTTTTGTACTTGAGTGAGGGGAGGTACTGTACCTTGGAAAAAAAATACCCTTCGTTTCTTGTGCCCGGTGAATTATCTAACTCAAGTGCCATAAACTGGGATGTTTCATAATATCATATTAATAAATTTCATTATTTCAAATAATAGTTAAGTATGTATGTAAACCCCTACACTGTGCCAATTTAAATTAATTTTGAGTTTGAGCATTTTACAATACCCAGCCATCCATTCTCTATACCTGCTTGTGTTCTGTGGGGCGAGGCAGACTGAGGAATCACTATGGCAGCAAATAAAGACCAGGAGGCACCTATTGACACAAAAGTGCTGTATTAATGTAATTCTTAAAAGGACCACACTCAAGCAACCACAGAACTTCAACTAACATGTCATGGAAACGCGGTGAGGTTACACGGTAGACGGTAAAGCACTTGCATGGTGGGTAATCTATACACAGTTAAACACACAAGGATTGAGCACAAATCTAAGCAGGATACCAGTACAAGAACATGCAACACATGGAACCAGGAACATCAACTACATACACGACATAGATAAGAGCTATTTATAGTGCTGGTGTGACAATTTCCTCCACCTCAAGTCATCCGTTCTGGGGAACACCACAATTAGCAGCTCCCACAGCCAGTCCACCCTCTCCGGGGACAGCCAAAGCTCGGAGCAGCTACGAGGCACTGGCAGAGCCAGGCTGCTAGCAGGCGCTGGGCGGCCAGCAGGCTCTGACGATGCAGGTCTCCCACGGCCTCGGCTCTTCTTCTTCTACAACATTGGGGGGACCTGCTGTCGATCATCAGGCTGGTTCTCCAGCGGAGCTTCCAGCTCTACACCGCAGGTGGCCTCACCCAGCCACTCGGACTCCAGCAGCTGCTCTCGCAGTTTCTCCACGATGCACTGCCACTGCTCCAGAGACTCGCGCAGCTGCTTACCCTGCTCCCATTGTTCCACCAGCTTGCCACTGGGCCAGCTGGGCTTTCAGAACATGGCTCACCTCCTCCCGCCCCTGCAACGCAATCTCTGTCTTCTTCAGATCGCAGCGCTTCTGAGCCAGCTGGGCCTCCAAAGCCACGACACGCCTCCTCCTGGCCAAGCGGCGCCGTCTCATGGCTATGCAATGCCGCCTCCGCTGCCTCGGTCAGACGTTTCTGGCAGTCGCACTCCTGCTCCCAAATGGCCAGCTTGCCGTACAGCTACTCCAGCTCCCGCTGCTCGAGCTCCATGGACTCCTGTAGCCGCTCCTGATCCCGCTGGTGCCACTCCCCGTCTAGCTCCTGGTGCTGACCAGCTAGCCGGGCCTTCCAGCTACAACGCGCCTCCTCTCGCTCCAACAGAGCAGCCTCCGCTCACTGCCTCTCCTGGTGCTCGCAGCCGGGGTCATGCCGTGGCTCCTCGCAGCTGACAAGCGGGGAGCCTTCAATGGTCGGGGAGTGGTTGGAGTCCGGCACCTCTTTTGCTGAGGTTGTCTGTCGGTGGGTTCGGGGCAGGCTTCCAGGGAGAACTGTAGCCCCTACAGACAAGCTTCTTGCTCTGAGGCATCTTCTCCATGGAGCCACTACCACTCCCAGTTCGCACCTTTAGCTCTGCCGGACTGGAGTGAACTTACTTTAAGATCATGAAGAGCATCCACCCCAACAGCACCACTACTGGAATTCCACGGCACGGCGGAGGGCACGAGACAGTCAATTTCACTGAAAACCCTGCTACAGGACCAACCTGGCCCTGCGTTTAATGTAGATAAGAAGAAGGTGAAACGAAACAGATACGCTTTACTTTACATTAATATATTCACACCCAGTCAAGTGAGAACAGTGATTAATTCTTCCTGCATTCACAATCTAATTAGGCTATATAGTATGGAGTTTAAGGCAAAAATAGTAGAACCAGATTGCTTCAATCCACATTCAGAACTGTGTTGGTTTTGTCATACCGTATACTTTTTAAATTCAGCTATTCGTAATAGTCGCACTTATATTAATGTAAACGGCCCAAGTGACGAGTGCGCTTTTTTGGTTTAAGTTTACACTGTTCCCAACACTGTGATGGTAGAAATAAGAAAATACACCAACAACGTTAACGTACAGATCTCCATCTGAAAGTGATACTGTACGTGCGATTCTCTCCCATTTGTGGTTGCATCATTTTGCGACAAATAGGATTATCGATCCGAAACAGAAAAATTCCACGTCTCACCGCTAGGGTGCGCACAGAGACGGTGTCTGACAATGTATTAGCTTGTCTCAGCATTGCCCTGGCCTGAGAGGCGTCAGGCTGCAGCCGCCAGCCGAATGACCAGTGGGGGGGTTATATCTGTTATCGTCTGATACCCTAAACCCAACCCTAACCCTCGTTATAAACCCACCCCACTCGACCCTCGGCCGCAGCGATATATTCTCACCTGCCCCAGCCCTGGCCGGGGCTACCTGGTGCTCCCTCGGTCAGTGCTGGGAGTAATGGCGCGTACAGGGAGACACTATCAGGGTCTCTGGTGGCACCATACGTACATTTTTACCCCACCTGATTCACGGTTTCCCGTAACAAAGGCAGTGACCCAAACTACATTATCAGTAAGCCAAGATTCTGTGTAGGATCACTACAGTATGTGAGGCACGTTACAGATGCAGCATATTTTGGGGGTGTTTTGTATAGTCACACCACATGAAAATCAGATTTGAGCATATTCGGGTTTTGGGAAATACTGTTACTGTGAATAATATTTGCTTTAGGACTGACAGAACAACAGTGAGTCCATGAGAAGTGTGGTGGGCTAACTGCTCCAGGCTTAAGGGTTTTAGTCCAGCTACCCGTCCTCTCTCCTGTCGTTTGCACGTGTCTCCTCTCACAGTGGAAACATTCTGTTCAGAGGACCAGGAGTCGGAGCGTGTGCGGGTCTGTATTCCTATGGAGTTCAGTACTATCATGAAAGCAACCGGCATTCTCGTGATGCACCTTCTGTCCTGACCATCATCCATCTCTGCCAATAAAAATATATGCACAGTACAGTTTGCACGCATTACAAACCCAACCTTAGTATAATGCAGCATAATAAAAATTCGTTTTCATGTGTTGTATTAAGTCCCGGGGGTTCCGGAGCCATGCCCAGGGCTATAGGCGCAAGGCAGGTGACAACCCAGGATGCCCAGGAAAGCCACACTCACACACCATCCATACACTAACGTAGCACAATTAATAAACCATTACCTGTTATCATCAGAAGCTTGATTTAAGTATACATTTTAAATCTAGAAAATAACGAAAGCAAAATAATATAGAATAATTGATTATGGACGAGTGAGGCTTGATTCTTCAAATACAGGGGATTTTTCTCTTGACATTTACATGCGTTTGAAAGCTTTTGCCTCACTACGAACCGCAAAGCGCGCAAAGGCGGAAGCGGCCGTCTAAAAGAAATAAGTCGCGTGTTTTGGCGATGCGCCTCTGCCCGGACCGGCCGCCAGGTGGCGCCTGCCGCGCGTCAGGGACGCGCGGATCTCCACCCAGCCCCCTCCAGCAGCACTCTCGGGTAATGTGGAGCGCCGGGCTGCACTGATTGGAGAGTTTGATCGGGAAAGATCTCGTTTCGCGCAGGAATGTCTCCCAGCTAGAGGCGCAGGCTCGGAGCGAGGTGGGTGAGCTGCTGAAAACGGCAAAAACGCGGCTGCTGCACCATCGCCAATCTAGGAGAAATACTTGATCTTTTCCCCACCGATTGCGTACCGGTGGCCGGGGAAAGCGCGGCGGAGGCGCGCCTGCAGGATCCCGGACCAGCGCCTGCCGCACCACGTAGGTAAGAAGCGGCGCATTTTCCCGTCGCTCCGGGCGGGGGGGGGAGGGGGTTAAAGTTTGCTCTTCTCGCATTTGAGATTTCTTTGCTTGAGATGTGGATATTTTCTCGTCTGGCGTTAAGCACTTTGCGTCACCAGCGCTTATTTATAGCGGTAATGGAATTTTTTATTGGTTCGCGTGCGTGTGTGCGTATGTGTGTAAGCGTTTCAGATGGCTGAGTTTGCCAGATAATCCAGCAAACTAAACGCTGGGGTGTTTTTCCCCTTTGTTTACCCATGTTCCGATGAATAATGTGTTTTCCCGCATTTGTGGTGTAATAGTGGGTCAAGGAACATGACAAGTTATGGTGGATTCCCATTAAATCTAACGACAATGGGTTAGCATAGTGTGTGTTTTTAGGAAATGCATAATTACTGACATTACTCGGTAGAAAAGTTCGTGATATTCGTAATACTTCCAGGGCAAACACTTCTGTTTGTAGTTTGTTGATCGATGACCTAAACTATTTTAAAGCGAAACTACCTGGAAGGTTCAGTTGCTTAATCCATAAGTCGTGTTCACTTTAACCATAACTTATAATAATAGTCATAGATGTGGCCGGTTAATGTGGATGATCTCCCCGGTAAAGGGGCCTCACTAGACGCGCCCCCCGTGAAATGCGTGACTCGCACGGCGCCCTGGGCCTCCGCCAGGCTCCCGTTTTAACATGGAGGAAGCGGAGGCGGCGAGCCAAAGGCCGCTCCCGAGAAGGGCGGCGCGGACCTGCTAGAGACACCTCCCGCAGAAATGTGGGTCCCAAACACTGACTGCGGACCTGCTAGAGACACCCCTGCAGAAATGTGGGACCCAGACGATGACTGTGGACCTTTCAGAGACACCCCTGCAGAAATGTGAGGCCCCGACGATGACGGGGGAAACTTTCAGCGGCACCCCCCCAGAAATGTGGGGCCCAGACGCTTACTGTGGACCTGTCAGAGACACCCCTGCAGAAATCTGGGTCCCAGACGCTGACTGTGGACCTTTCAGAGACACCCCCGCAGAAATGTGGGTCCTAGACGCTGACTGCGGACCTTTCAGAGACACCCCCGCAGAAATGTGGGTCCCAGACGCTGACTGTGGACCTGTCAGAGACACCCCCGCAGAAATCTGGGTCCCAGACGCTGACTGTGGACCTTTCAGAGACACCCCCGCAGAAATGTGGGTCCCAGACGCTGACTGTGGACCTTTCAAAGACACCCCCGCAGAAATGTGGGTCCCAGACACTGACTGTGGACCTTTCAGAGACACCCCTGCAGAAATGTAGGGCCCAGACGACGACTGTGGACCTGTTAGAGACCGCCCCCCCCCCCCCCCCCCCCCCCCACCCATCCGCCCCAGCTGTACACGAGCCACCAAAAACA
>JAAGVU020000041.1:2117131-2139516 GCA_011763525.2 Mormyrus iriodes
CAGTAGCCCTCCCCAGGGAGAATGTGGCCTGCTTCTCTTCCCCCATCTTTTACCCCACCCCCCTTACATCCAAAGTGAGCTGTCCCACAATACATTGCTCCCCACATGGGTGGCCCACTGACCCAGAGGCATACTGCAGTTACGTCCTGTGTTCCGCTTACAGCCATTGTGCTGTAAAATCACTCTGTAGTAGGTTCCCCTCCATGGGCTCTAGATAACTGTGCAAGCCTTCCCACCACACTCCATTATATTCCCCCCCCCCCTTTTTTAATATTGTTCCTGAGGGTAACATGAACCAGAGATGAGGAAGAGCCAAAAACAATGAGCGCCTATCATGTTTCTGCTTGGAAACTAGCTACTTGCTGGCCTTTTCCCACGTGGAGCTTAGCAACGTGATTTTAACAGGCCCAGCCAGGTGGACAAAGGCTCGAGAGGCCAGAACTGTGAGTGGGCGTGGCTCCCGGAGGCCTCATTATCATAAAGTTTATGAATGAAAGAATTTTGCAGTCTGCGGGAGGTGATGCTGTGCTGGATTTTAAGGCTTGCTGTCGAGACAGGCCTCAGGGGTTGTAAAGAGCATCAGTTGAAGGAGGCCCACTCTGCTGGATGTTTAAGTCCTTTTCCCTGCAGGCCTCAAGCACTGATAACATTAGGGCTGTCACTATCGATTATGTCAATAATCGAGTAATCTACTGATTAATCTGAAGATTCATCGAGAAATCTTCTATTTATATTATATTACTACATTATAGTACATACATTGCAATTGGTGTGTGGCAGGAACCAACTAACCATTGCAGGGTCACACATACGGTCAGTTTAGGCACTCCATTTCATTTAAAGTTGCATGTTTCTGGACAGTGGAAGACAGAAGACTGCCAAATAGCCATGCCTACATGGGGTAAACACTCAAATTCCACATGCACAAAGCTGCGGTGTGCAATTGGCCTGCACAATGTGCGTAGTTAACATTGACATGGCTTTTTATGCACATTCAACTGTGACATCGCAAGGATTGAAATAGTCTGCTGGGTTCAAACCTTCGATGCACATCTTTAAAACATGTTTCGTCAGTCAAAGGAAAGAAAATTTAGCAAGCTCTGCAATTATAACAGTGGTTCCTTTTCATAATTATCTAGTATGAAAAAAAAAAAACAAAGTCTAAAGTTTACTGCTTTCGCATCAGCTCTGCATGCGCTCTCAGACGATCATAATCACTTTCGTCCGTACTGTCTGATTGACTCAAAGACCATGCGGCGCGTTTGCGAGAAATTAAAATGAACAATAAGGAGAAAATCGAACTAGAGCTGGTGACGAAAATACGTTCGTCTTCCGCTGTATGGAAATATTTCGTATTTGATAGACGACGATATTGAGCAAAGGCGAGTGATAGAAGAAGTTCTATTTCACTATATAGTAAGTTTTCAATATATTCATATACATTAATTCATTATTAATTAAATATCGCTCAACCATACTAAACACACACAATACGTTCACAAAAAATTATATTATAAGGTTAAGTGTGTACCATATTATGTAAGATGATGTGGCTAAGTGACGGGGCGGGTTGTTTTAGCAGCGATTATTTTGACACGGAGGAATAGCAGAAAACAAAATGAATTAAAGTCAAGGTGATGACAACGGCAGGCTAGGCTACCAACAGGCAAATATCTATGGCTAACCTCGCATTATTGGGTGAGTCCGTCAAACCCGGAAATCTATGTAAGATGCATTTGCATTGCAATCGAGCTGTGATATTTAAGTTATGCTCTGCAATACTGACAGACGGTTGCATTTTCATTCATTCATTCACTCAATGTGAAGTGCTTCCACACAACTGATGGTTTTCGCTCTTAATTTTCACCCTCTTCAGCTATGCGCTGTCTGCCTTCCGCCATATTGTCGAGTAATCGAGAAGGAAAATTTTAATTGATGCTTTTTAGTAGTCGAGTTTAATCGAGTAATCGTGACAGCTCTAGAAAACATTTCTGCAATATTATATCTAATTTAGCTCGTTGAAAGTATTGAGACAAATAATGAATTTACAGTAAAGCTGATTAGCAGATATAACACCTTGGAAGGTTTGGGAGTCTCCCGCTAATTGACAGCAGCTCCCTGACACCCGTGAATGATGCGCAATGTCTCGGAAATCTGACCTTCCGCTACTCAGTGACGGTAAAATGACACAGCAAGAAGTTGTAGCACCACAGCCCCGCCCACTTGCTCTACTGTCACCCTGTAGCCCAGGTGTGGCCAATCTATTCCAGAAAGGGCCATTGTGTATGCAGGTTTTCACTGCAACTGCCTAATTAGATTACTAATTAGAACACTGAATGGCTGAAGAGTCCTCAAACCAGGGTTTGAACAGCTGACCTAAAGGTTATCCCAAAATCCTGCATGCACACTGACTCATTGAGGATAAAATTGCCCACTCGTGCTCTAGCCGCAGTCAGCAAATTTTACAGCCAGCACCCTGCAGTCGTCAAATCTAGCCAGCACTCCCCCTCAGTTGTCCCTCATCCGCCTCCCTGAAATCAATATGCTTAAGGTGGGATGTGTGAATTACCTTCCACAAAAGGAACTGACACACATCTGGCAGATATGAATTTACGTTTCCACGGTGTGTTCCATGATTTAATGGGTATAAGAAACACAGTTGGGGTTAGGAATCCAGAAAATATGCCAGGGAGCACTTGAATTCATGCACAACTTCAACAGGTTTGGGTGAGAAGTTATCACTCTGCAAATAAACCAGCTTGGGGAGGCTTTACTGGTTTCTTCAGGGAAGCGGGATGAACTGATATAATGGGCATTTTTAAAATCAGGTCCCACAGGTGGTTAGATGTTGCCTTCCATGAAGATCTAAGTGGCATCACCCGGTTTTCCGTAAGGTCTGTATTTCCTGGTGTCGGGTCTGACCTTCAACTTAAAGTTATGCAAAGTCCTTTTCACCTCATCTTCAACACTGAGAGTCGCAGTTTGATTTGTGTCTAGTCATTCGGATTCTCGAGACAAAGGAACAGCGTTTGGAACCATTCAGTCTTCGGTTTTTGGGAGGTGGGGAAATGGTAACGATAGCATAGATAGCAAAACAACTACAATTTGAACGAAAAGAGCTGTTTTCAGCCCTGTTGTTCTGCTGGGTGGAGATCCAAAGTCTTGGCAGGGAAAATCTTTCGATTTTAATTCACCCGCCTATATTTACACTGAGTCACCACTACCAGGAGGGTAGTGATGTTAATGTGCGCTTTATGGAGTGAAAAAGAGACGAATGGGACGACTGGCGGGTTAGTGCCCACAGCTAACATGAGCAGGAAACGTGACAGAGTCTTCACCTGGCGTCCGTTAGTTTGACTGCCGTGGCAATCTAAGCCCTTCCCATTTGCCTGCCGCGTTCACGCCAGGCTGCCGTACACGGGAGGCATGCCGTAATCGCCTTGTTATGGTAAAACTGGAACCAGGCAAATCCACTTAGCGGCAGCGGCTCCAGTTTGGGCCCGGCTGCCGCGTGGAGGCCCACATCTGTGATGGTTTAGCTGTAGTGCTAGTGAGAGACTCCTAATGGAGTGTTATTAGTGCCGTAATGTGGGGCAAGCCAGACCGCCGGGTTAGCGGGGAGGCGATTCGGCAGCGTGGCAAGCAGAGGGAAAATAAACCGCCACCGTCCTGGAACGGGAACACTTTTAATTGCTGGTGGGGAGCCTGTGGTGAATAAGATAATACCTACTTGGGCTCGTCATGCTGGTGTCGCCCCCTACTGTCACGCTGCAAATGTGCGCCTGTTTCCTAACTGCAAGCGACTGCATAGCTTGGCGATGATTTGGATGTGCTGTTCTTGGTTCTGGTTCTTGTGCGGTGTTTCTGATCAGAAGGCTGCTGGTTTGAATCCCGGACTCAACATGGTGATTTCACTTTTGGGCCTTTGAGCAAGGCCCTTAACCCCCAATTCCCCAATCGCTCCAGGTACTGGCTGACCCTGCTTTCTCTAATGTATGTCACTTTGGATAAAAGCGTCTGCTAAATGAATGAGTTGAAATTTACTTCATGTTCTCGCTCACCCTTTAAAGGGGGCAGAGGGATGTAAGCATCCTTTCTAACTCTGTGTCTTCTATGAGTCTTACTAGTCTGATACCTGGGATACCTGGAGGCCTTCCCTACGGTGAGAGGAGTTCTGCCTCCCGTAGGTGAGCCACAGCGACCTGATCCTGGTGGTTCTGGGTTTCTCCTCCTGCCTGTGTGTGGTCTTCTGTCAAAATGTGCTCTTGATGTGCCAATAAAGACTCGTGATCCATGCATCACAACCTTAGGACACACATGTGAATTCTATACATACAGCCTGGGGGGCAGGAATCGAACCAGTAACCCTGGAGGTGTAAGGCTGTAATGCATCCTGCTGAGTCACTCTGTTTTCTCTTTTTTTTCCTATGAATTTAGACCAATTTTTTAAAAAACAATTCCCTTCTGAATAGTGACCACCAAAACAAAGAGCTAACATTAACAGTTGGTTTAAAATAAGCCTGATGAAAATGTGGTTAATTTCCGCATTGGGTGGTTGGAGTGGTTCTTTTTCCTGCTCCACGTCTGCATTAAAGAATCCGCTGCAGATTTACACACATGCTCACACCTCTCACAAGCGGCATTGTTTGCAAGGCCCATCTGCTGTGGAGGAACCTGTTTGGATCGCTCCAACCCCGTGGTGAGATATCGCCCGTGAGATCGCATCCGTGTGACATTCGATTCTTATCCGCCTGGCTGCTCGTAGAGCTTGTTTTGTACATCTTTCTTAAATTGTCCCCCTCTCCCAGTGTGCGGCAGGATTGGCTCAGGGTTACTGTATGCGAGGTCGGGCCCGGCGAGCCGGAAAATTCTGAACCAGTGTAGTACAGTGCCTCTGCTTTGGAGAAAGTCGTCTGGAAACTTCTGGGCTATCGCAGGATCTGGGTTTGGTAAGTTCTGTTTAACCTGTAGTGGTTAATTTTATTGCCATTTCTATCATCTCAATTTCAGTTTCAGCCTATTAAAAGAGCCGATTTGTAAAAATGTGGTTCTTATTCTATGGTGCAACAGCAGATCCGCAGCTGGGGTGAAAATATGTAAAGATTCAGTTAAAAGTCAGCCTAGCCATGGTGAATGTTGACCTGCGTTTGGTGTATGAATTTTGGGTCGGATGGGGGCGCGGCATAGAGTCTGTTCCCTTGGTGTCTCTTCACCACAGTAATTTGTCGGCCCGTCCGGTTCTAAGTACGCGCCCTTGCCATAATGATCATGTGCGTCCTGCGGCGTGCAAACGCAGGGAGTCCCGGCCAGGGTGTCTCCTTTCCCTCTGCTTTATAACTTATCCCCCCCCTCCTCTTTCGGGGGGGACTCTGGTGCGCATTAGGTCCGGAGGCATGGCGGACTGACAAGCCCGCTAGCCCGTTGCAGCCAAATCCACCATCCGCCACTGGCACTCCCCGAGTGAAACCAACTCACGGGCCTAGTGACCGGCGTCTGAATCCAAGCCTTCGAGAATCCTCTGCTTATCGTCATTATTCCTGAGGTTTCCTGTGTTCCCTATGCGTTAATCATCTCACCATTCTCTCCCGGCGCTGACACTCTCCATATGCAATGCCTTTCGGCCATTCGAGCCATCCGAGGTTTGCCAGTAATATCTGTCGCTGCATTTTTGAGAACCCCATGCCTGTAGCCAACCCGCACCCTAACTACACTGTATTATTTTCTTTTTTTTTTTTTAATCGCTTTATTAATATGTTTCACCTCTCTCAGAGTCTAAGCTTACTAATCTCTCATGACGCACCTTTGGCTTGTGTGGAGCTTTTGAAGGGGTGAAAATTGCGGCTTTTGTTTTTTGGGTGCCATTTGGAATGGCATGTTGCAGGTAGCTGGTGAAGACCGCAATTAGACTGAGTCACCTCTGCGGTCACTGGGCTGAAACCACTTCACAAAACCCTCAGGCCGGGGCCTTTTTGCGAGCCTTCAGGTCTGGGGAAGCTGAAGCGCTACGGTCTATTACCCCTGCGATCCTTATTTTTGCCCGTGTACATGAAGCTCACGTTTCCCTGATTCCAGCCGCCCACTCTCAGTACGCACAGCCTGTAATTACCGTGGAAGATGTGTTTTCAGTCCCCGGCTCAAGCCCAGGTGTCTCGGTGCCTGTTGCTGTTTGTTTTGCAGTCATGCTGGTAATTTATGTAAAGCTTTTTGAACGTCACACTGTCAGATGCAGTTTTTAGCGAGGGTAGGACAATCGGCGGGCAAGAAGGAGAAACGTCACAACCAGGGATAATGCGAATGGCTCTGTATCCGTGGACTGTTTTGTTCTTAGAAACTACCTCCGTATCCGACTCATTCAGGGAAAAAAAAGGCTGTATTGCATTCGGGTTTCAAGTCGGGGCTGATGACTTACAGAGCAGCATTGTTTTGGGTGAAGCCTGGGAAGATTTTGTCGCATTACTGCTGTGAGCTCCCGCAGGTCGCTGAGAGTTCATGGCTGGCTCCGCTCCACCAGCGGCTTCCTGGTCCCCTGCTCCCATTGCAGTTCAGCGATGCACTCCCAGCTATCTGAACACAATCTGAGATGCGCGTGATGATTTCGGCATTTGTCCGTTGTGTGGTTACATGTTTACTTTAAGGTTTCGTTTGCTGTCAGTGGCTCCCATTCAATGCGTATCTGTCAGCAGGGCTCAAAAGCTATAGGAATGTGCCATCCTGTTTTGTCACTGAAACATCTTGAGAACGTCGTGTCGGCTGATGAATTATTAACTTGCTGTGTGTGTTGGCGAGCGTTTGGAGGGGGGTTGCTTTTGGAATTTTTTCCACTTTTGGTGTCTTGCAGGTAGAAAGTTGTTCGTTCATCTAAGGCTCTGAACAGTGAGTGGCTTCTTGTTTTTGAGATGGGACCTCTAATGACCTAAAGTCAGGCTTCCTCGTCATATCTATTCGGAACCAAAACTCATTCATTTGTCAAGTGAACCAACAAAGATCACGGATCAAGATTCTTTAAACTTCCAAAATTCCACAGAAATTTTCTTGAAATCGTATCCTGTGGACTAAGGGAGTTTTGGAGATTTGCTCTTCAATTAGTGGTATTACAGGTCCCCAAGTGAGTGGTACTACAGGTACCAGAATGAGAATAACTACAGGTCCCCAAATGAACAGTAGTATAGGTCCCTGAATGAGCGGTACTACAGGTACCGGAATGAGAATAACTACAGGTCCCCAAATGAACAGTAATATAGGTCCCTGAATGAGCGGTACTACAGGTACCAGAATGAGAATAACTACAGGTCCACAAATAAACAGTAATATAGGTCCCTGAATGAGTGGTACTACAGGTACCAGAATGAGAATAACTACAGGTCCCCAAATGAACAGTAATATAGGTCCCTGAATGAGGGGTCTCAGCTGTTGGCTGGCCTGCCCTTTGACCTCCCCTCGCCTCTCAGTGAGCCTGACTCTTCGAAATGCCTTTTATAGACTGCTTCTCCTACAGCCTGCCCTCCTAAATGCTGGAGTGTGGGGGCATTAATTAGAGAGGGCCACAGTAGCCCTGCTTCAGCCCATTGTTTACCGTTTGGCAGCGAGCAGTGCCCAGCTCTCTGAGAACACCTTAATTGGGCACCGTGTGTCTCTGCCTTTGCCCCGCTCCCAAAAACCCTCCTTCTTCTTCGGCTTTCATCATAGGTTATTCCTGTAGGGGCTCTCACACGCTCAGGAACCGCCTTACGGGTCTTGCAGAACCCAAGAGATAATCCAGCAGCTGAGCATGCTGGGATATCCGGTGGCAAGGCTGCTGTTTTTCCTGCGTACCTTGGCCACGAGCTCCAGTGTCGAGTGGCATGGTGCAGCAGTTTACAGAGAGCTAATGCAGGTCAGCCATAGGTCTTGGGACCTATGGGTGGAGGGGAGGAGAGGTGGATAATATGGGGCTGTCCAGTGGGTGGAGATTGGCCATTTATCGTTACCAATCCTAACATAGCTTTGGACTGGCGTTAAGTGACTGTATTTGCTACCTGGCAAGATATAATAAGATGATGTTTTTAAGGCCTGTGGGGCTTATGATCTACGTGTGTGCCGTGTAAGTCTTTGCAAAGTTAAATAAATTTAAAAAATGAGAATCGTGACGCTCGGCTCAGGGGCAGATGGAAGAAAACTGTGTATTGATGGCTACACATGTTGTATTTTTTCTCTTTTCCCTCCAAAAAGACTGGTATAGCAGTTGAAATGTCTAGGATTCTGCATATTAGCATGATTGATATGTCACTGGCAGTAAACCCCCCCCAGCTGCTGCAGGCAGTATCCTGGAACATGCGTTGTGGGAGAGGTGTGTGCGTGACAGCACGCTGATGAGGCCACCACGAGTGTATAAGCGCTTTCTGAACGCTACTTTATGGCCCCGCCCGCTGAGGCCCGTAAAAGCGGTTGGCTTGGAGCGGAAGGGTCCTCTGTTAAGGCTTTAAATCTCCTTGCCTCGCCAGGTGTCCTAATTCACCGGGGGATGTCGCCTGAGATTGATGGAGCGTTTTATAGGTCCTCTGTGAGCCCCCCCCCCCCCCCCCCCCCCCCGCAGAAATTTGGGTCCCAGATGCTGACTACGGACCTGTTAGAGACACCCCCGCAGAAATGTGGGTCCCAGACGCTAGCTGTGGATCTGTTAGAGACACCCCCGCAGAAATGTGGGCCCCAAACACTGACTGCGGACCTGTTAGAGACACCCCCGCAGAAATGTGGGTCTCGAGGCCCCCCATAGTTACAGATTTGGACATCTCAAGGAGAACTCAAACATCATATATATTCTGCAATTTTTGTTATATCTCAATACTATTTAGTGTGTCTGACTGTGTCAGATACACACTAAATTCTGCGAAAGCCGTACCACCTCTGAAACTGACCAATGGGCCTGAAGGTACTTTGAGTTGCAGTAGGTAGCTGAAGCTGTTTGCTCGCCTTGTGGGTGTTCGTGTGTTGACGGCTTTCTTCGGTGTAGTTCACAGACATGCCGAATACCTATCATGCCCAATGTTGCCTTTTCTGAGTGTTTCATTAAAGAAGGTCGCATCTGATGGTCCAGAGTCGGCGTGTCTGAGGTGTTCATTGTCTAACATGGTCTTTATATAACCTAAAGGGAGCTTGATGAGGCTGTTAATAGCCATAATAGATGCAACATCACATTTCCTATTTTAAAAATATTCTAAAACTGTTTTAAGTGTATTTGTGGTGTTGATACGAAGGTTGAACTTGGCCACGTTAATCGTAGTTTCCAATTCACTCACTTGAAGGGTTTTGGGCAGAGTGGGTGGGTTAAGCAGGCATGGCACCTCGTGTGGGTCATATCATGCTGAGGGTGGGGTGAGTCCTACGTGAAGGCTTAGTCATAGCTGACTTTTATTGTTTGGGTCCTAAGTAATGTTTTGTGGTGAATCTCACCCTTTGGGAGCCTTGTGTACCTCACTCACTCTTACAGTCTCTCTTCAGTTTTCACAGTAGATATTTCCCTAACAGTCATGAAGCTCTCTCAGCGGTTTGGTTCTTCTGCTCTAGAGGCACGTTCACATGCTGCCTATAGCACTCTGCGGCAGTAAGCGCGTGTTGATGTCCTGCCATCGTGGATTACCCAGAGGATGTATGGTCTAGTGTTTACAGTGATCATACTCTTGTTTACTTAATGCAGGTCAAGAATCTCAGAAGGTATGGGGCAGTGTCCTCCTTTGGGTTTAAATCGGGTCTTTGTTCTGGTACCTAACATCACACCCAAGTTACCATTCTAAGTCACAGCCTTTGCTGCAGTTTTTAAACACGTGCATACGAGTGTATTTCCAGCCAAGTCAAGAGGGGTTGACCTCCTGCAATGGTGAGGTGTTCCTCTGCTGATCTCAAATTTGCCTCTGCATCAGATGTGCCCTTAAGCATTTGTGTAAGGAGTTGAGAGTTTGTCCTTCTCTAGTTTCTGGATGTTCGCCTACAGATTGTTGTGGCCTGGATCCCTCCTGCTGCATCACAGGCTTAGCTTAGCTGTTATATTGGTCCTTTTTCACCACATACTTAGAATATTCTGCCAACCCTCTATGTCAGTGTTTCCCAACCCGGTCCTCAGGGACTCAGAGACGGTCCATGTTTTTGCTCCTACCCAGCTCCCTGCCAGACAGCCTACATTTTTACTCCCTCTTCACTCCTGGCAAAAACATGGACTGTCTGCGGGTCCCTGAGGACCGGACTGGAAAACACTGCTTTATGTCATTCCTTGAAATACTGAAGAAAATGCCTTCCCACTATACACTGCACTTGGCCTAATATGGCATGTGCCCAGGAGGATATTGCTGCTTGTTGAAGCTTTTGTGATAGCAGGTGTGGGGGATGGCTAAGGAAGTCCCTTACACTAGTGAGAGAGTAAACTTCTAATTCTCTGCTGAAAACGGCTCCACAAATTGTAGCATGGAAAACATAAAGGCTGGTGCTTTGTGGAAAGACGATCTGCGATCGCGCTCTGCCTCCCTGTTCCACTTCCCCTTTCTAAGACCTGAGTAACACCACCTCTTTCCTGCGTGACTTCAGCAGCCTCTCTGCTGGCTTTGGATAATGTGCTTTGATTTCGGTCGTGGGGGAGGGATTGGGTTGCCTTGCTGGTGCCCCTGGGGGAGGGGTAGGGAATGGGAGGGGGGCACTCTCAGGAGGAGGAGGAGAGGTTCATGGATCGGGTTTCAAGGTCCTGCGGTCTTCTGTCTGCTTTTCTTTGCCAAGATGGAGACACCATGGCTGGGCCAAGGAGCACACGGGGGGGGCTGGGCCAAAGAGCATGAGGGGGCTGGGGGTAGGTGTGGCTGGCCCAATGAGCATGCAGGAGGGAAAGGTGTGGGGGGGGTTGGAGGCTGGGCAAAGGGGATGTGTGTGTCTTGTTTTCTCGATCTGACCCCTTGTGGACAGTGGTGTTCGTTATAAAATGAGTAGGTCATCTCCCCTGATGCCCCAATTGCGTGTGTGGTGAGCTTCCGCCAGACACTGGCTAATAACAGCGCTGGTATATATACGCGTGCACATCTCCTTCAGCCGACTGTGCGCTGTCTGGGCTCCGTATCTGCCATCTTAATGGAAAGGAATTTACACACACGCTGTAAAAGCTGTACAGGGCTACTTAACGAATAGCCCATGGGGACAGATCGAAAGATGGAGGGCAGCATCCAGAGGGCGATGGCGGGAGACGCCGTCATGCTCTCTACTCTACCCTGCTCTGCTGTGCTCTACCCTGCTCTGCTGTGCTCTACTCTGCTCTGCTGTGCTTGGCCTTACAATGTTGGCTGTATCATTCCATGCAGAAAAACAAGGTGCTGATGTGCCGGGGGTCTCTGAACATCAGAAAGTCTTGGCTCTCTGCTCCTTTTTTGAAGATCTGAGCCATTTATTGTAGAGATGCACCGATTGCAGATTTCTTGGCCGATTCCAATTTCTGATTTTTGTGCAAGTGTGACCTGCCAACACCGATTTTCTTTCTAGGAACTATCACTGACAGCATATACAGACAAAAATCAACTGTTCTTCAATGCAATATTTTATTTTCGTAATAAAAGAAATTTAAACTTTTTACAATTTACAATTTGTACAATGTCCCCCAATCTGCACTAAGTTACAGGATGTTCTCACACAAGTCTTGATATAAAGTGCTCTGTGACTGGAAAGGGGTACAAATGACAATTAACTGAAAATGAGATGCTGTACACCCAACTTTATTTAACATATTTTACTTTACCAAGCAAGAGCAGGTGCAACAGATTTAAATAACAAATGCCAGTTACTTATATCGTTTCCAGTGTTTAAATTCAACAGTTGTTTCAGGTTTTGTTACAAACACAATCACACACGACATTGACCCTTTTCCCTTTTTTTACTTGTCTAAAAAAAATTCCATGGGTTATAAACCTCCAAATAAAACTGGAGTGAAGTGAATTCTCTTCCAAATAATAGGTGCAGGATGGTATTATTAATACCAACATTGCATGTTATGCACATACAATTCATACATCGCTAGTAAGCTAGATTAGATTAAGATAAGGCTTTTTCATACCTGCATATTGTATGGAGATTATAGCGCAGGGGGTTAAAGTTTAGCTAAAACATGTTTACTCTGTTTTACTGTCATAGGAAAAAAAAAAACCTTAGCTAGCTCTGCAATTTTCAAGTTTATCTAATATATGTTTAATAATCAGTTTAAAGTTTACCTCTGATGTTTCACCACATTTTCGTGGTGCTTCCCTGACGGTTTACTTTGGCTTTATATGTATTACAAATTGCAGTTTTTGTGTCGTCTTCACACACAGTGAAGAACTTCCATGTTAACGACGTTAGCCCGTGGCTGTGAGGATTGCCTGCGCCGCTGTGCGTATGATGTGTGAATATGAGACTGACCAGCTGGTCTCCGGTATGTTTGCAATGTGCTATTTGCCTCTCTGATACATCGTTTTGGGCAAAATCATCTCCTAAATATTTAAATGTGATTGTACATTCACTTACCTTGGGAGGCCTCACATGGGTCCTTACTGAAATTAGACATGATAGGTATCCAGTGAGCTTTTCCGTCCCAATAGCACACTGTACAGTGGCTGAGGAACTGGGCTGGTGAACTGGATGTTGTTGGCCCTGAATTCAGCTGGAATCTGTAGTTGTAAGCAGGGTTTTGGGGTAACCTTTAGGTCAGCTGTTCAAACCCAGGTGTGAGGACTCTTCAGCCAATCAGTCCTCTGATTAGTAATCTAATTAGGGAGCTGTAGTAAAAACCCGCATACACACCAGTACTGTCTGGTTGAGATTGTTTACCACTGAACTAGATATTCTGCAGTAGAAATGGATGTTTTACATACTAGTAAAGTTAGTTGGGTAAAAATGTCGACGAAGTGGCTAGATCTAAGTAGTAATAAAATGTTTTAATTTACCTCTCATGGCTTGAGGTGAGGGTTATGAACAGGCAGGAATTACCCCCCGGGATGTAGGGTAGAAATGCAGACTTGTCCAAGAACCCCTGCCCTCGATGGAGGTTTTATAGTCCCTTTCACTGAAGCAGCTGGAGTTATTTTGCCTTGAGTCATCCTTAGAGGCTCTCCACCATAAGCGGTCATGATGCTCTACACGCTTGCTGCTTCACAGGTGCACTTCATCCATGATGAAGTAAAGGGGGACTTTCTTGAACAGTGTGGGTCGTGGAACCTCTGTTTGGGCTAAGCGAGCCCCTCCACCTTCCTGTCCTTTATTCTGCGAGTGTTTAAAGATCCATGGTTTGTTAGTGGACCGTGTTAAGATTTCATGGCACTCGGTATAGGTACAAAATGGTCAATATCTCTCAGCGCGACAAACACAGGACATGTTTTTGTTTGGCCAAAAGTTGGTATTTGTGTGTGTTTTTTTTGTGCATTGTTTTTCCAACTGCATTTTATTCCTGGGTTCGACCGTCAGTGGCCCATGTTCTCCATATGCCTTAACGTCTCCTGTAAATGTTAATGGCACATTTGGCTTTCGGGCACCGTCCTTTGTGTATCAGTCCTGTTGTCCTTTAAGAGGAAGTGGCCTGTAGGGCAGCTTTGCACAAACAGTATAACAGATTAAACGTGATACTATTACGACCCTCACAGATTTGGCTGTGATTGATTTTAAGGAGATTATGCAAGAAGAGGAAAGATTTCTTCCCTAGGTGTGTATCTGCTCTTAAAAGCAACTTATAATCTTTCTTTATTGCGATCTCTAAGAGCCTAAGAGCAGATTTTTAAAGGGGGTCTAGGCAGGTCAGATGAGCCCATATATAAGTGCAGTTTGCCAGCCCAAAGTGTGTTTGCTTCCCCACAGCACAAGGGTGCCTGGCTTGGTGTTCGGTGGTTCGGAGGTCTTCCTGGGTCTGAAGGACACGGCCAGAACACCCAGCAGGCCTGGATTTAAGCTGCCAGCCCGGTCGAGCATGGCCTTTAATAGAAAGGGGACGTGTTGGATATTAAGTCATAAGATTAACCGCGGTCTAAAAATGGTTCACGGTTCTTGATTTCCCCCCCAAGGTTGATTGCATCATTCTGAAAGCGGTGTACAGTTTCCCCCAAAACTTTAGTCTCTGTTGTTGATTATTGTATATGCTCACATTTGGAAACTGTTATCCTGGAATTGGATGGATCAGTAGTTAAACTGTTACTGGCCATAAAGGTACCAGCCATCTTCACACTATTCATACATTAGCTTTTCATTTACATTTACATTTTCATCATTTGGCAGACGCCCTTCAGTTAACGGTAACACGGCGGACTGCTGGTTCTACTGGACAATGTCTATAGGTCATCTTGGCCAAACAGAGCACCATGTGTCTGTCTCACGGCTTGCTCTCCTTGGTTTTAGGCACGGTTTGGGTGTTCAGAGTGAAGGTCTTTCCTGCCTCTGAGTCTGCTGGGAAAACTGACTGTCCTTCCTCTCTGAGGATGAGGTCCTGCCATCTCAAGTATGTTTGTGGACCTGCAGAATTCCAGTCACATTAGGCAGTGGGAGGCTTAACTGGCTCACAAAACCGATTTTAAAAATCATGAATAGTACCAGTGAGTATTCGGGTTGGAGTTATTATGCCTGCACAATATGCATATGGCAAGATAATACTATAATTACTATACTATGAAATACTATAATTACAACCCCGCTAAGAGTATGGATATCTGCCTTTTCTCTCCCTCCCTCCTTCCCTCCCTCTCTCCATACACCTTCCCCTCTGGCGCCGGAAAGGGCTTGAAGGGCCCCACTGCAGCCTGTTTTCGGCACACCCCCAAACGCTTTGTCGCCAGGGCCTTCTTCGAGGCCGTTTCAGGCTGCCAGTCGGGCCCGTTCAGTGTGCGGAGCAGGGGAGCCGGGGGTGTTAGCGTGCCACCGTTAGCAGTTAGCCTCGGCCTTTTTCGGGGGGGGGGGCTGCATTGAGATGGAGAGCCTGAAAGTAGTTATTGACATTCTTTGTACTGGGAGTTCTCTGTAGTCAGAGTCCCTGTGCAGTCGAGCCAAAGCCAATTTGCATTTCCATTCTGCAGACAAAGGTGTTAAGGAGAATCTGCTTTTGTTTGTTTGTTTATTTTGAATGTCGTGTCCATAAAAAGGCAGCTCTGGCACTTCAGCTTTGTATTGGACGGGGTGGGGTGGGGCTGGTTGGGGGGGTGGGGGGTGTCTGATGTGGGCGTAGCTGCCAGATGCCGCCAAAAAAGGGCAGAGGCACAGAGCAGCCCCTGTGCTTACAGGGCTCGGCTGGGGCCCTCATACAGCAGCTGACACCTCTGTGGTTTTTGAATAAGGCTCTCGCTGCGCTACTGGACTCAAATAAAAAAGCCCCTCAAACAATGAATCTCACTAGGGCTCTGGGCGGGGGGGAGGGCTTTTTATCTCTGGTGAATTTATGTAAATTATACATGGGCACGAAAGTCAGGCGGTATCCATCACAAGAAATTAAGGCTTACTCAACCGCTGCAGTTGACCTTATTTGGGAAAAGTGGAGATTGATTAACTAAGGGCCGATTACTTGCGGAGGGAACGCGTCGTCTTCAGCAATGTGCTCCTCTGTTCAGATCTGTCCACGTAAGGGTCAGGGCGCTCACTTCAGCACCCTGTATTCGGATCTAGGAATGTGCTGTCGTTCTCTGGAGAGAGAGACGTGCGCCTCTGTGACCATGTTCTCGCTTTTCGGGGTTCTGCCTCTGCTTTAAAGCACCATATTATCTTGTCTAGACTCGATTTGTCCCTACAAATGCCTGGGTCATGTGACAAAGGCATACAATTAGCAAGCATATCTGTTGCTTTCCTGAGGCACTCCAGACACGTCGTAGGTGTTTCTAGGGACCTTGACACTGGGGGGGGGGGGGACAGTATGTAAGGTTGTGGGTTTTTCTTTTCAAATTAATGATAGACCTCCACACAGGAAAATGAGTCGGCCCCCAGGCTTCAGTTGGTTCAGTCCAAAGCCTCCGGAGTAGAGCTGGAATGTTGCCTCCCCCCCTTCTCCGCCTCCCTCTTCTCTGTCCTGCCGTGTTTCTTCACGGCCCTTCACACCTTGAAAGAAAAGGATTCTTTCAAGCGCTGTAAAAAAATATACAGTAATCTGCTGGGCACATGTTTCTGTTTCCTGACTCTTTCTTTCATCTGGACTGTGGGTCAGTTCTGAAGCTGGGGCTGCTTAGACAGGCAGGGATGGCTTTCTAGTCAGCCTCGGTCCTGCTTTTGATAAGTGGATATTATAAGAAGTTCTCTGTCTCATATGGATTACGGTGGGACGTCACCAGTGCTGGAGTGTTTGCTTTTCTCTCACGTTATTTGATTGTCAGTGAAATACTGTTGTCTCTTGCCGTTATTTCTTTTGGAAAGCTGGGTACGGGTGCTCGCGGCGGGTTTCCATGAAGTGTCATGACAAAGGAGCCACTCTTCTTGCCAAAATCCCGGCCACGCTCCCCAAAGACGCGGCACTCTGCTGTGAGTCATTGCAGAGCCCCCGAGCCCTAGCCTGCCCGCCTCTGCCCCTGTTGCTCTCCTTTTTTGCCTGGTTAAGGCCTCTGGCTCGTGACCGTTTCTGTAGATCATGTAGCATGCTTCCAAAAGCTCTTGCGATATTTAGAGCCGTTCTGCCAATTATCTGTGGTCTTGGAGACTTCGAACGATTGATTTCCACTTCCTGACACTGGCCGTCTCCTGTCCCAGTCTCGGCTAACACCGCTGATTATTTACACAGTAACTGAGTATTGCTCTCCTCCCTTCCCATCAGGAACGTTGCCGTGTAAGGGGACACCGTTTGCACGATCCTGACCTTCACAACACTGTACATTTACGCTCGGAGCCTGTGCTAGATGGATTTTGACAGCTTTGAGTGGCAGCCGAATTAGCCGATTCAGTGCCGGGAAAAGTTGACCGATCTGCCAGTCGTCCAGTTTTTCTGCCACAATACAACAGAGCAGCAATCGTGGAGGTACGCAGTTAGTGTTTCTGCCTCTTCCGTTTGTTTGGCATTGTTTTAGAAGATTAAGAACATGGTGTTTATTTTGACCGCTGAGCCTAAGAAAAGCCTTAAAGACAGTTTAACGGGAAGCCAGCCACTTGTTTATATTTTATGAGCCCCTCTCGAGTTTGTGAGCTGTTGCAAAATTTGACTCAGACGTCTGTGATACCTGGTTAGTGTGAGTCATGTGGCTCAATCTGATAAGGCATCACTTGGCAACCATTCCAGCATTCCTAAACACCCTGAAGTAAGCAGTCCGTGGAATTCCAGCCCATAAACAAGCGCTGTTGATGTGCATTCGGTGTGCCTGCCTGCCTGGCCTGTCTGCCTGTATACCTGCCTGCCTGCCTGGCCTGTCTGCCTGTATTACCTGCCTGCCTGCCTGGCCTGTCTGCCTGTATTACCTGCCTGCCTGCCTGGCCTGTCTGCCTGTATACCTGCCTGGCCTGTCTGCCTGTATACCTGCCTGCCTGCCTGCCTGGCCTGTCTGCCTGTATACCTGCCTGCCTGCCTGGCCTGTCTGTCTCTGTGTGCCTGCCTGTGTACGTGCCAGTCTGCCTACATGCTTGTCTGCCTGTCTGTCAGCATGTCTGTTTATCTGCCTGTCTGCTTGTCTGTGTGTCTGTTTGTGTGTATGCCTGCCTGCCTGTCTGTTTGTGTGTATGCCTGCCTGCCTGTCTGTTTGTATTCCTGCCTGCCTTGTCTGTGTGTCTCTGTGTGTATGCCTGCCTGTCTGTGTCTGTGTGTATGCCTGCCTGTCTGTGTGTCTCTGTGTGTATGCCTGCCTGCCTGTGTGTGAGTGAGTAAGCATTCTCTTGATTTTTGGTTTAGTTTTTCCTCACAAATCATTTTTATAAAATGAAGTGATAGGTGAGCGGATGTCAAGGTAACCATAACCCGCCCCCCACTTCACTACAATCAAAATGGCATCCTTTGTTGACAAGCCGTATTACTGTTCTTTAGAGGATGGATCTCAAGAATGAATCTATTGAGGAATCTATGTTGGCTCAGTCATAATACTGCGGGTCTTGGCTCTGTCTCTGTGGGCTGGCGTCATTCCGGGCAAGAGTGACATACAGCGGGAATGGGCCAATGACTGATTGGGAATTAACTCGACGTGATTGAGAGCCCTTGTCTTCCGATGGCCTCGGTCGCTTTATCATAGTACCAAAATACATATGTGAACTGCATAAGGTAGGATGATGTTTGTATCTGTCGAAAGCCCAGTGTTTTACTGAGGGGACACACACTGAACTGTGATATAGCCTAGCTGCTAGCGAACGTGTGTTTTCCGTCACGCGGCTTTGCTCCGAAGGTGGGTGGCGTTCGCATGAAGCTCCTTCATTTGCATCGTATCTGTTTCTGTCTGCTCAAATGGCTTCTCACGCTGAGTCTCCGCAGTGACCACGAGTAATGTAATTTGCAGCATTGCCGTTTTTCTTGGAACATGGTCTAACTGCACTCTCCTCCCCCCTCCCCTAGGTGCCTGAACTGAGCCGCGGTGTAGCGGGCGGCCCTCTCTGAGTTGTCTCCTCAGATCGACAGCAGAGTCTGTCTGGCTCTCCAGCAAGGTGGGCCACAAACTAAAGAACTTAACTAACTTAAGACGCAACTCGTTCCCCAAACATATCGGCAAATGCTGTTTCTCCGATTCGGTGTCATTTGGTCTGCTAATGGCGCGGTGGATGTTTAGACGTGCCTTTGTCTGAGTTGTGTGATTTTGATTGATCATCGCTATGAGAAAAGTACCTTCTCACATCTTTATCACAACAAACATCTTTAGAGAGGTCATGTTTTTCCCAGAATGAAGATTATTGCCTTAAGTTTTCCTCAGGGATTAACAAGGTTTATCTGTCTGAAAGTCCAAAATGCACTTTATTCGAAAACAGACGCTTAGGTGCTGATAATGGATGTTTATACTTGATGAATCCTTCTCTGATTGTATTTTCAGGTTAAATTGATTAGTCAGGCTGACTGTTTGGAGGATGAACTCGTTGTCTAAGGGCATTCTTCTCCCTGAAGCTGGTTCGCAGAAGAAAAGAGTTGTTGCCAAGACTTTGATCATCTTTCCTAAAGACAGTAGTTAATCTGAAAAAAAAGCCTTCAGCTGAACATCAGAAACTCAGCACAAATGCTTCTGCTCCAGAATATTTGTGTCATGCATTGATTAGATAAAAACAGACAATTATCAAATATGAGATTTTGAGAGACCAGCTTACCAACGTATTGCATTTATTTTAACAGATGGCCCCTCATCCTTGTCTTTAGGGGCCTGCAGAGGCCAGTAACAGAGCTGTGCAGATGCATATGTTTAGCTGGTTACGCCTGCATGAAGGGTGATCTTAATGACTATGTTTTAATCGGGGGGGGGGGGGGTCCCGGAGTCCTGCTTCCCATCAGTGCAGAAGCTGCACTTTGAAAAATGGTGCAAGGTGAAATGGCAGAGTCTTCGCAAGGAGTCTGGGGGTCTTGCAGTTGGGGTTTGTGGGAAATCTGTGGCAGATTTTCAATAGCTGCAACTTGTGTATAACGCGCATCGTGCCATGGCATCTCAAGGGCTTGGTGAGCCAGCCACTGCTCATTCTGCTGCTCAGCGTCACTCTGTCTGATGTAATACAGCGATGTTGAGCTATGCTTAGAGCCCTCCCCCTCGCAGTTGTTACGGTAATGCCAAAAGATCAGGAGCTTTGTTGGTTTTTATTCATATTTTGACGCCTTTAGCTGTTTTTTATCATCGCCATGTCTGCATTGTTTCCAAAGGTCATCCAAGGTCAGTCCTCCAGGGAGTTGGGTGTGCAGAGAGGCAGGGCACCGCTGGGCGTGTACAGCACCGAGCTATAAATGACATCTTGGAGCCTGCCCACTTTTCTCGTGTGGGGGAGGGGGATGTCGTTGGAGCGGGAGTTCTCCTCTAGGTGCGCAGAAAATGTGACCTGGCCATTTCTCTGCCATTTTCTTTTAATCTTCCCCTTCTTCGTCTTCCATGGCGTTCCCAAAGACACAGAAGAGTTATCCCAGCGTCCTGCTCTGGTAAGTCTGGCGGCCTCTCCGCAGTCTTCCTCGTGGCACTCATCCGCGTTGTGCCGCTGCTGGCCTCTGATGTCAGTTTCCGTCGTTGTGTGTCTAGAGTTTCATCATGTCACCTCATATTAAAATGACAGTTGAGCGTCGAGGTCCTGCTCTTTGCCTTCCTGGGGCAATTGCTTGTGTTTTCAGCATGTAAAAGTGCCATCTCTCTCGCTCTCTTTCTCTCTCTCTCTCTCTCTCTCTCTCTCGCTCTCTCTCTAGGCTGTGATCTACTTGAGAGACCCTCAGGTTGGCAGGTTGTTGGTTTAAAAGTTGCCCTGACTGTAGATTTGAGATTTTCTTTCTTGTGGATGGGGAGGCTCTGCGTGGGTCTCTTGAGAGTGGTCAGAGAACAAAAAGCAGGGTGGCGAGAATAAGCTAAGAAAACAAGCCCTGGTGTCGCGTCCGCAACAAAGTGGGGCTTCAAGGGCCCTCCAGGGTCCGGGAGGGTTGTCCACTCAGGACCCCGTTATTAGCAGGGCTCCTACCTTTGCTGTAAAAAGTAGGAAAAACACACACAGCGTGATTTCAAATGCGGGGTGAAGGAGCTCTGATTGGTGGGGTGGGGGCATGTGGACTTTGACGGTGGGGCTACGCAAGATCATGCCGGGCGTGCAGCCACCTGCACCGCAGCTCCGCTTCGCACGGGCTGGTGAGGCCCCGCTCGCCCTTCCCCAAAAGCGGCCCCTGAGCTCACCAGGAAAAGGCCGTCTGTGCCGTGCCTGACATTTTCTCCAGACCCCCATCTGTGCGTCCCCCCCGGCATCTAGCTGATAGGGCTTTGTGGTGCTGAATGGGGCGGCGTCGGCAGACTAAGGCTGGTAGATGTCTCGTGGCATGGCATTCGGCCCCAGAGCACCATGGGACGTGTAGTAAACAAAAACAAACAGGAGTCCCAGAAGGAGAGGTGCTCCTGGGCATGTGCAGAGCTATAAATGTCTGACTCCGCCTGCCACCGCTCTGGAAAACTTGACGTGTGTGTGTGTGTCTGTGTCTGTGCGTGCGCGCGCGGGCGTCTGGTGTCTCCCCCCAAATGCCTTTTGCCAAATGCCCAGTTAAATTCTCAAACATAGTTGAAAACTCTCACACCCCGATAATGTTTAAACATACATTAAGGCTCTCAGTATTTTATCCCCCCCCCCCCCCCCCCGAACAGGCTCTTTAAACAAAATTTCAGAGTGGGCTTCACTCCTGAGTTCGGAGCCTGACTGTTGTTTGAGGCAGTTGGTAGTTCTGGGTTTGCGTGTCATGGCTGCACTTACCAGCTTTGCTCGCGGGCCGGCGTCACCACAGGGTTATTTATCGGCCGTCTGGATGCGCCTTGAGAGCCAGGGGGGTTCTGCCCGCCCGCTGCCCCTCCCCAGATGTGAAACGTGAGCCCGGCAGGGACGCCTGGTGTTCAGCAGGAAACCCCCACCCCCCCCCCATGCAATCCACCACCGAGATTACCGCCCGAGCCGTAAATTACTGATTACAGGGGGGAGAGGGATCTGTCTGGAGGACCGGGGGGTGGCGTCTGCAGGGACATGCAGCTGCTTGTGCCGGACGTCTGAGCTGCGAGAGCAATGATGGCAGGAAGGCAAAAGCCTCCCCTCCCCCCAGGAGGAAGAGAGCTGGCTTTTAGGTCACTTGGGTCAGCCCCCCCCCCCCTTAACTGTGTCCTCATGCCCCTGAGCAGCCCCATCGCACTCCCTTCTTCCCGGCCCTTGCTGTTTTATTGGTCGTCTTATTGTGCTTCTGTCTGTGTGCGAGCCACCCTCAGACCTGTCACCCGCCGTGGCACAGTGTGCGCCCTTCAGTGACGCCCTTGCGGCCTAACGGACAGCGCCTGAGCAGCAAATCGGGTGGATACCTTCTGGCGTCCGTAAAAGGCCTTTCTGTTCTGCGCGTATCAGCCCCCGGCTGGCTGGGAAGCTGCTCTGACTGTGTCCGGGTTTGTTTCTCCCCTCATTCTTGAGTCTGACAGGTAGCCAAGCAAGAGTATAGCCGAGATCCAGGCGTGATGGCAGCTGGGCGTGTGGGGCGGGGGGGCCAAGGCGATCCAGCTCCAGCGCGGCGAGGCAAGAGCCAGAAAGTCTGAGAGGGATGTCGGCTGGGCAGGGAGGGGGGCAAGGAGGGGCCCCCAGAGGGGCTCAGGATCTGTGCCAGGAGCGACGGATGGGGGGGCTGTGCTGGGAGGCTGTGCCGGGCTCAGGTTACAAGGAACAGGGAGCAGAGCTGGGGGGGCAATAGGACGATGGCGGGGGTGGGGCCTCCGTGCAAGGGTTTCTGTGTGTGTGTGTGTGTGTGTGTGTGTGTGTGTGTGTGTGTGTGTGTGTGTGTGTGTGTGTGTGTGTGTGTG
>JAAGVU020000041.1:2185161-2204477 GCA_011763525.2 Mormyrus iriodes
AACAGGAGACTTGGAAACAGGCCATAAAACTCTAATTTTCAGATATACAGTTGCATGCTGATTCTATCTATCTATCTATCTATCTATCTATCTGTCCGTCCGTCCGTCCACCCGCCCGCCCAATTACCAAAATCCAAATTAGATATGACACAATTTTTCTTATTTTCCTTTTTCTCCATCAAAATTCCAAGCTAGGGAGGGACCTAAAGCCCAGCACCCGGAGGGTGTGCCCGGTGCCCCCGCCCATCCGAAATGCCCCCTGTGGCACTGCCATCCCTGCCCTCACACACACAAACATGACCCCTTTATTCTTTGTCTGTCCGTCCTGCTTTCTGTTGTCTTGATCGCTTATTTATCTTTTGGACGATGGCAGTTAGGAGTCTGGATTCTGACACAGACTGCGGCCCTTTCAGCTCCTGTATGTAAATCTGTTCCTGGGAGGACAATCAGTTTGTGCTGGTTTGTCCTGCTGGGTGGAGTCGTGTCTGTGGTGAGTGGAAGGCAGCCAGCCTCCGCGCTTTTTATATAATGATTCATTAATCTGGCTCCTCACTTAGCATAACTGGCCTTTTTTTTACCAAACCTGTTTTAAATTAAACTTGTTTGAACAAAACTAATTACTTTCAAGTGTCTGTTGTGGGACTGTGTGCATCTGTGTTTGTGGGGCAGTACGCATCTGTGTGTGTGTGTGTGTGTGTGTGTGTGTGTGTAAGCTTTGGAACACCTAAGGATCACACCCCCATCACAGCCCAGCTCTATGGGATGGGCCTCAGCGGGGTACGACAGTATAAGACTCTCCTCCTGCCTGGATTTGCCAGACGACACAGCCACTCACATCATCCCCCAGCAGAAACCACCAAGACCACAGGACTTGGACATGGACTTAATCAAGGGCGCCGTCGGGGAGGATCAGGTCAACAAGATTATCGACCAGGCCGGTGAGTTCTGAAACGGGCACGTGAGACATACTGTAGAAGGTGGAAGAATTCAGGTGAATGTTTTGTCGTATATTGAATCTTGGATATGCTTAAGTTAAATAGTTTTTAGAAATAAATCTATTTGTATAAAAATAGCTTTGACATTTACTTAAAACATCGCAGAAAGTTTCTTCTAAAATTAACCGTCGCACTGACTTGTGCTGCAAGTTCTTACAATTTCAAGCAAGGTGCGGTTCAGCTTAAATGTTCGGCTGTTGTAACGCTTGCTATCCGCATCTTTTTTGTGCATATGTGACTGAGTTTTGGCTACCAGAGGGGGCGCACCCCTCAGCTGCGGACAGACTGGTCGCTGGCCCTTCTGCCGAATCGCATCCACGCTCTTAACATAAAATAAATGTAAAAAGGTGGCTTGTTACTGGGGCTGTACCCCTGGTAATTAAACCTTTTAAGGTATACAAATGGACTCTGAGGAACATCCAAAAGGTACAAACAGCATTAATGTGCCATCAATGGTACAGTAATGTTCCTGAGTCCATTTCTATACCTTAAAAGGTACAATTACCTACAGCTAGGGGAACACATTTTCCGTTTCTATAAGGCACCACGCTAGCCTGTCTAGGATAAGCGGTTGGAAGATGGATGCGTTTCCATAAAGTAACCAAAATACAGAAAACTATAGTAACATAGTAATACATGTAACAGTTCTTCAGACATGTTATGAAATAGCTATCTATTTATCTTCAAACTGCTATCCGGGAGAGGTCTGCGGGATGAAGACGTGTTATTAAATATTAATTTTAGTAGCAAAGAAAAATCCCCGATCTCTGTCTCGCTCTCTGGGGTTTCGCGTGTCAGTATTAAATGTCTGAGACTGACTATATAGTCTGTCATACAAAACCCTATTGCTTCAAAGAGCGCACAAGTCTGGCAGCCATCAATTCGCTCTTTGCGCCAAGATGAAATCTTGAGGGTTTTTTTGCAGTTACAAACTGGATCTTGGGTTTTTGTAATGCATTTAACTGGTTGATATTTCTAAGGTTTATATGAGGGCATTCCGGACCGCTATAATCATCGTTAGGGCTTTGTAAATGTTGTCTTGCGTTGAGTAATGAAAGTGAATTATGCCGTTGGATTACGGTTTTCTATTGTATAAAAAATGAAAGTGTTCGTATCTTAGAAATGTATACATTATATAATCTCTTTACGATTTTTTAAAATGTTACAGCCGATGTAGCAAAGGATAAGATGGGGCTGCTGATCGGAACCGGGGGGAAACAGCAGGCAAAGCAGCCGGAGCCGCCGCCGCAGCCGCCGAAGACGGGTGGGTGTCGGGTCAACCCTGCGTATCACTTAAGTGCTTCGCGCCACATGCTTTCATATGTAAGTAACGGGATTAAAAACGGTCTGTAAATTGCAGATAACAAAGGCTTGTGTGACATACTGACAGACGCCGCAGAAAAAGCCGTCTCCGACGCGGCCAAGGACAAGGCGGCGGAATCGGCCATAGCCTTCGGCAAGAAGCTGCTCGGCTGACGGTGCTCAGGCACAGTCCCAACACCTGTCCCGTCCCCCAACGCACATGTATCTTTTTGAGGGATTTCAATATTAAACATGAAACACCCAAATCCGTGTCCGAGCCTGACTATACTGGCGTCTTAAACCTCCTTTTACCGTCAAGAAGCAATTCCCATCAGGTAGGCTGGGTAATTGTTGCAATGTCAATGTACAATTAAAATAAAGACCACTTTTACTTGGTAGTTTCCATGTAGTTTCATCCATCTCTGGCTGTATATATGCCAGCCGAGGGTTCTGCTGTGGTCTCCCTTGGTCCTTGTGGCCCAAGGATTCCAAATGTTTTTATTCCATTTTTGTAACATTTCTTTCAAATCAGTGGAAGATGGGCGACATTTGTTTTCCACCATGCAGCTTATGGGCGACACAACCAGCAAAAATAATAACGGCTGAATTTTTGTTGTAATTTTATTTGTTTTCAAGAAAAGAGGCAACAGTGTACATTTCCCCAAGGAGTCCAAGTCAAGTCTCATATGACCAAGTAGGGGATAGAGAATATGAGTCATTGTTCCCAAATGTATTCCTTTTAGAATCTTATCTCATCTCTCTCCCATGAAAATAAATTAAACTGAACCAAAACAGGGTGGAAAAAAATGGCCCTTGCTGGAGCTTAAGATGCCAAAATGCCTGACATATTTACACCTGTAGCTGCCTCATCAACTGACATCCCAGGACAAACACAAATGTGCTAGTTTGGGTTCAAGGCATGAGCCTCCAGTTTTTAAGAACTATGTTAAAAAAGAACTAAGAGCTGTGCCTTTAAATCTGAGAAGGCAAGCTGAAATTTCAAAGGGGTGTTGAGAGACAAAACGAATATGCAGTATAAAACAAAACATTCAAATCATGAAATGTAAGACAGAACAGGACCTTAGTAAAGGAGATGCATACGGTTCACAAATACCCTACTGTTTAAATGTCCTGTTTGGAATTGACTTCACAAAAATATCAAAATACAGAAATAGCTGAACTATAAATGTACAGGTGCATAATACAGCAACTCAACTCATTTAGACATTTGGACTCCACTTTGGCAGGAGCCTTTAAAACCCTAGATCTTTTGGCACTAAAATACAACACGGTTGCCTGGAGCCGAGAGCAAGGAGGTAAGATGTAGGGATGCTGTACAGATGTGTGGCTGGATCTCATGTGAAGGTAGGAGAGCAATCTCACCACAAGAAGTCTAAACTCAGAGGAACTCAAACAGGGACAGGGGGACCTAAGCGGCTGTCACAGTGTGATCTGTTAACTGCATGACATCTGCCCGGCATGTTTACATAAAGCACGTTTTTGGCCGGAGAAGGAATCGAGACGCGGATGCAGGTACAACATGCCGACGGAAGGGCAGAGACTGAGATGGAGACTTGGATTTTGAGGGGTTAGGGTTAATGGCAGTGGTGGGAGGAGGCAGCCTATGTGAAGGTCAGGCCGGCCTCGTTGTACACCTTAAAGACCTTCTCGATGGCGTTGACGTACGCAGCCGTCCTCAGGTCCAGCCCCAGGTTGTACTTGCTGGCTGTGCGCATGATTTGCTAGCGTGAGGAAGAGGAACGAAATTAGCACGGCCTCAGTCACGCGCCGTCAACTCACATTGCAGTTTTGTTTGTTTAACTCTCTGTTTTTAAAACCTCCCCGGACACACTGGTCCAGCAGTACAGTGGGTTGTTTTGTTGTTATTTTCAGTGTCAGAAGCCACCCCACCCCATCCCCCAGGCCCTGCCCCTCAGGGAGGCAGAGGAACTCCCAGCATACCAGGCCCAGTGAGTCACTGAGTGAGCAGTTTATCGGAGCGACGCCCTGTCCCCAAGCAGCAAAATACTCACTTGTCAGGTTCTCATCTAATTACCAAATAACACTATAACTTTATACATTATATCATTAAAAAAAATTAGATAGTTATGGCACAACACGTCTCCCGTTTACATACGGAAGCCCTAGAAGCTTGTGGATATACTAGTCAGCCGCTTACCCTGGCAGACCTCTCCATGGTGTAGGCCAGGCCAGAGTGGACGATGTCCTTCTCGGAGGCGCCCTGCCGACAGACAGAGGTCAAGCTTCTCAATGCAAAGGCTGTGCTCAAGACCTGGGCAACTCGACTGACTTTCCAATGATTACGCTGAAGTGGCCAGCTGGCAAAGATGCAAATTTTGGTGCAAAATAATGTTCTGCTATCCTGGGACTGATTTGTGGGAACACTGATGGTTGCACGTCCCCAGTGCGCACACTCCACAGCACAAAGAATGTCTCTGCGCACGACACCCTTTATGTCCAACAAACAGTAATCCCCAGTTACTCACCGCCACCCTGGCTTGGAAGTCGGCTGTGGGCACAATCGGAATGGGTCCACCTTGCTTCCCAAACTTCCTCTCCATGCTCTCCTGGACGGACACTGAGGGGCAGATAAACAGGAAGTGGCCATGGCTGGTATGCACTTGGCATGACTTTATTTTTATTTTTTTCAGCGAAGGAAGGCTGCCTTTGTTAAGCAAGCCTAATGACATTTCACGGGAAAACAGTGACTTGTTTCTGAACTCGTCTACAAAAAGTACAGAAAAAAGGACAAATAATGGTTAAAAAAAGATTAATTCACAGCAACATCAATTCTAACTCAACTTTAATGAGTTTATTGGATCTGCTTAGACTGCAACATTAGCAATATTAACTCTGCAGGCTTCGAGAGGGTGTATAGGTCACTTAACCCAACAAACCAACACTTTCAGATACCACACACCCGTCAACTGTCTAACCTCAGTTCACCATATATTTAAAAAAAAGTCACAGCATGTTTCCGAGCAAGTGATTACCGCTGGGTTGGTTGGTCTGGCTGGGCTGGCACCTTTCCCCGATACCACCCCCCCACCCCATGGTGTACAGTTGCCAGTCAAAGGAAAAAAAAACATGCCAAGAGGTTGCACTAGCAGGACAGTCTCCCCATCCGCCACGGCCGGCGAGCCTACTTCAGATTAATGTCAGCAGCCCGTTCTGTGGCCACCAGAGCCCTACAGGAAGCAGATATTTACCGCACTGCAGATGCCGAGGCGCACGCCCACCCCCACCCCCAAAACTGCCACATTCACAGAAAATCAGATGATGTGTTTAAAGCCCTGTGTTATTGCAGAAATAAAATAGCCCACTACTTACAGTGCATTTAACATTTTAGCTTCTATGCAAAAGAACAAAGGAAAATCAGGTGAGCAATTGCAAGCCAGGGGCAAGGGAACTACTTCAGTGTGACAAAGCACAAGTGCTATAACTTTTTGCCATGAGGTGTGATTGTTGAAGTCACTCGCCACCTTGTGGCTGAACAGATGTACTACAATAAAAGTATTTGTAAATCTGAAAATTGTACGGACAGGTTTCGAATACAAAAATAAACCAGACAGTTTTTGAGTTCATGCAATTGCTAGGCCATGTACATGGGATTTCTGACTTATCTCCCCAAAGGGTTCGGTGTTCAGTGAGAGTGGATGGCTGAGTCAGTCCTTTGGTCGAATGGTGCATAAACTCACTGAGCAGGTGGTAGTTGGAGTCCCTCTCGTACTTGAAGGTCAGTCGGCCGTAGCTCACGTGGTTCAAGTTCTTCAGCCACTCAAAGTAGGAGACAGTCACACCCCCCGCATTCAGGTACATGTCCTGCAGACCACAGGACATGCAATGAAGAAGCACATGCACAAATCCACCGGTCCACAGATCTGTCTACCATGAAGTGCAGCCCAACATAAGGGTCTGTTTTAGGACATGAGAATTGATTATTGGGTTATTCCCAAAGATGTCACACGCTGAGCTTAAGCTGTGACACATCTGCATGCAGTGTAGCTTCAGAAAGCAGATTCCTATGGCTGCTTATCGGAGCATCTGCTCCACATTTTTAATACACCTGGTGCGGCTGACGGATCCTGCAGAGTGTATTTCAGAAGATACCACAATGTCAAGGCCAAACTGAGGCAGCGTGCGCCACACCATAAAGAAGAGGCAGGTAACAGTGATTAAAACTTCCAAACGTGACTCAGAATACCAAACTGTCCATTAAGGGTCAGCTAAGCGGGCTTCCAACACCATTGAAGCAGAGGATGGAAACATTACTAGTTCTTACCGGAATGACCATGATGTTCCTCTCCAGGAAGATCTTATCAGCATCAGGGGTTGTGGGCCCATTAGCTCCTTCTGCAA
Organism: Mormyrus iriodes; assembly: GCA_011763525.2. Taxonomy (NCBI): domain Eukaryota; kingdom Metazoa; phylum Chordata; class Actinopteri; order Osteoglossiformes; family Mormyridae; genus Mormyrus; species Mormyrus iriodes. Next base: position 2,191,839 of record JAAGVU020000041.1, read on the forward strand.
CTATCTATAGCCAGCACCACCCCCCACCAAAGACAACATGACTGTCAGTCATCTTTCAGCAACAGATAGGACCTTGTTACATAAATCCACCACCCGACCACCTACTCCTCCTATAGACCACAGGGCACAGAGACAACACTCCTTTCATTGCATTTGTTACTACACAGGCTTCAGTAGAAGACATCTTAACAAGCTTGAGCACCCCGTCAGACCTTGGCCTTGATGTTGTGAGCGTTCTTCCTGGTAAGCTGTTTCTCGCTGGCCGCGGGGATCAGGATATCGCAGTCGGCCTCCAGGATGTTGCCTTCATAGGGCTTGGCATTGGGGAAGCCCACAATGGTGCCATGTTGCTATGGAACAGTGACAAAAACCGGTTCAAATCTCGTGGTCAACAGAGTGATTTCATTCTTGGGCCCTTGAGCAAAGCCCTGAACCTTAACCCTGCTTTCTCAATTGTATGTTGCTTGGAAAAAAGCATCTGCTAAATAAATAAATGTAAAATGAATGTATTCGTGGATTTCTAAAAAGGAGTAGTACCTGTCAGCTACACAGAGGAGCCTTTAACACACTATTAATATATTCTGCTATATCCAGATTAACGACAAACCATGAAATTGAATCAGTGTCTATAGATGCAAAGAATCAACACCGCAGAACAAAACTGTATGGTGAAAAGGGACTGACTGCAGTACACCTGTCAGTTCCCTAGGGGGCACGCTAACTCCAGATTTCATATAGGCTACCTATACTACCACTGAAGAAGATCAGTTTGAGAATTTAATGCTTAAAAATGTGCATGGGTCCACAGGCCAGTGACATTTCTAATGCCATGAGGTTTCAGACATGTGAGAAGGCTGCTCCATAGTGGTCCCAGCAAACATGCCCCACCCACACACAGAACTGACCAGTTTATAGTCCTCCAGCTCTTTGGGGTCGATGCCGTCGGGGTTCCAGATGTTTCCGTCCACCTCACCGACACCTACACACTTGGCACCGTAGCGGTGCAGGTAGCGCATAGAGTGCAGACCCACGTTTCCAAATCCCTGCGGGGGGAAGGGCATGGCTATGTTTTTTTTAATCAGTCGTTATATCGTACATAAGGCTCTACTGATCACTATTTCAAACACCTAGGTTACAGCCAATCACGGTAGCCCTCCCATTCATCTGCGTACCCCCCAATCACAAAGCAGGAACAGACCAATCCAAGGCAGACCACCCAGTGAAACATGGTAAAAATATTTTGTGTCTATAAATAATACATAAGGTGTTGCTGTCATGTCACTCAGACTTTCTCTGTGCACAGCTGAACACCCCCGTGTCAAAGCAGTGTAAATCCCATCAACAAAGCAGAGGCCTGGTGGGGAGACCATGAACTTATCCTTGCCATCCCCCAGCTGCGGGATCTGTGGGAGTATGAGTGCGTTTGTCTACATGTGCAGGCCACCAGTAATCTACACCAGCAAACTCACACTAATGTCACCCCTGAAAGCCGCCGATGACATCAGGACATTGCAACACGCCCCCGCATATTTAACAAGCAGATAAATTTAGACAGGCGCTCTGAGTGGGGGTGGGGTGGAATAAAACTCCCAGTCACATGAGCGCTTTGACGCAATGTTTCACAGAGCAGGAAAGGATACGGGTAACCAGACTGATCAGGTCCCAATAGCAACTGAAGCTGCCGTTCCCTGCTTCAGGGAAACTACTGCACCAGTGTTCCACTGTTAAATTCACACTAGCTAGTTCTTCCTTTGAAGAATCATTTTATCACTGCAATGATTTTTATCATATAAAAACGAATCATCCTCTCTCCTGATGACATCACAACGCTTGCAGATCTCATAATTGTCCCAATGCACTTTAGTGTAATGCTGTGATGTATATCATTATACAGTCACAAACACTGCACTTTTATCGTAAACTGGGAAAAGCTGCAATGTAATTTACTGTGAGGTCACAATGCAATTCAGTTGTGATGGCACTCCAACAGTGATGTCAATGGTTCTTGATGCTTGTTACTTGTCGCAACGTGCTTCATTTTGTTTTGTACTACTCTGTGATTTCACAGACTGGTTTGAAGTCTAATGGGGAGGAGATGCCACAAACCTGAATGACAAACGTCTTGTCCGTAAAGCCAGGTGTCAGGCCCACCAAGCTCATGTACGACGCCTCGTTGATGAAGTTCTCAATGCCGTGGAAGACTCCGCGGCCGGTGGCTGAGATCCTGCCATGGATCCCCCCCTGACTGATGGGCTTGCCTGTGACACAAGCGTGGGCGTTGATGTCCTGTGGAAAAGCACAGGGAGGGACATGACACACTTGGCATTGAATTAATGCCTAAAATATACGTCAGAGTTCTAAATTCAGATCATGTATAGTTGTTTTGGATAGAGGAAAAACGGCAGTCATTTTTAGCAATAAAGAAAGTGGGCAACAAATATGTTATAATTTTAAGGGCCGAGTCAAGCAAGGGCTAAAGGGCCTATCACATGGTAGGCAGGAGGTAGAAACATTTTATGACGAGCTGACACGGCAGTGTCAGACGGCCAGAACACGTGGGACTGGCTGGTTCAGAGGCTCTGCTTCTGGCTGCCTGCTATGGCCAGTCAGGAGCCTTGATGATTATTCTCAAAAGCTGCCATGGCCATAATTACATCAATTACAATATTATCATCAAAGCCTGTCTCGCTTCCCTATGGAACTAGGCGGGAGGGGAGGTTAGTGTCTCTTTTTCTTAAATCCACCAGCAGCCGGGCATGGGGCTCCACCACAAGCTCATGCCTGGCCTGCTTTCCAAGCCTCACAAAAACACTTTGTGTGTCTGTCATGGCCCCTCCAGACTCCCCCGAGGAGCAGTGGCAAAGGCGGGCGTCATCGAACACCAACGGAGAGGGATGGTGCGTCCACTCTCACGCTCCTCGCTGGCAGAGTCAACAAAAGCAAATCCCTCATAGAGAAAGCACCCCCTCGCTCAGGATTCAAACCGTGAGACAGTCAAGCCATTTCCTATCTAACCTGACCCCTTTCACATCCTCTCAAAGGGTCAGCCTCATGTCCAGGCTCGTAACACGAATGCGTGAAAGCCAAGGGTAGCCAGCACCCAGCCCCCAACAGGGTGGGGTACCCCACACATGAAAAAGTACTTTTTCCAAATAAAACATTCATCTTTCACGTCACAATTCAAGAGCTTCCTTTGTTTAAAAACATAAAAACCAGTAGAGAAAATACAATGTAATAATGTACTACATGATATGGCATACTTGTTGTTAGATGCGTTTTTTGTTAGATGGCTGAAAAGCATTGGCTAAATAATTACGGAGAAAGAAGGAATTAAGATTAAAATCTGCTCCCTTTCACCCACCCAGCCCTGCCCCCCCCAGCCCGTGACTATGGAAACAAAGCGGTCAACATCAGTTCAACGCAATCCAGACCAAACTTCCTTGGCTGCCATGGCAACATGACTGTGCAGAAATAAAGACAATTAAAGTCTCTCGATAAGCACTTTCAGAGAGCGCACATCTTCCTTAAAATCCCCGCTTATAATCCGAGCCACTGACACCAAAACGACGCGACGGGAAACAGTAACGTGAACTCCCGCTGTACGCTGGCTTTCACCCTCCGCAGCTGGTGCCTGGCAAAGTGATTCCCAGAATAGGGATGATTCTGTTCACATACCCAGTGCCCCCCCCCACCACATTTAAAGCATTTTCCTCTGCTCTGCTCAAAAGTCAACATTGTCAATAGTTTTGCTCATAATGCACATACTCTTTACGGTTTGGTCGTTTGACCTGCTCCTTCTTTAAGATGGCCTTAAACACGAGCGGTAGGCTTCTGCGACTGAGGCTCGGCTATTGGGAGGTGTGGATCTGAAAGTCTCCACTGCCGTCCTGACCTCCCGTACTTCTGAGCTTAACATGAGACCCAGGAGAGCAGATGGCACATCTTTAAGGACACTGGGGGGGGGGGGCAAGATGTCATGGGTGTGTGACCCCAAACAGGCCACACCATGTCAGATGACACTGAGGGGGGGCATCCAAAACAGGCCAGCAGCTACAGCATGCAGTATCAGACAGCTGCTGACAAGAAAGTAAACACTCCAATCAGACAGGGTTCGCCAGAGTCTGCGATAAAGGCCTTTCCTCTCTGTGCTTTCATTTCACACTCTCCAGAGACTTTGGATAGATAGGGTTAAATAAACCACAGCACTCTCAAATTAATCACTTTTAAAAATGATTTAAAACCCTTCCCTAACTTCTGTACTGCTCACCCTGCCAAAGCCCCCTGCGACTGTCTCTGTCCCATATGGCAAACCTTCACTACAATCCTCACAACAGCTCTGAATGCTGAGCAGTTCACAGAAGCGGACGGGGACCATGGCGCTGGCCATCAAGTCACTGCCCTGATTAGCATTTCATTGCTAACATTTAATCCTTGTTTTTTTTTAATGAGCGTTTCTCATCCCCCAAGAAAGTCGAGCCCAGAGGGAAGTGTGCCAGCCCCAGACAAAGCCTGCGATAAAGCCACTTATCATCCCTATGGGTATTCACCCCACTGTGAGCTCACCACTGAAACCATCTCATCTGCAATAAGAATCTCAACCCCTCCCATCACATCTATAACCAGATCCACAGTGTGTGGAGCCTCTACCCCAGCTTCACTCCGCGATCCAATCAGCTGCTGGTGCCTGGACAGCTACAGGAAAGACCCACATTCCCAAGCACTGGTGACAATGGCCTGATTTCTGGGAGCCTGTGTTTGCATGGCTGTGGTGTCTCTGGGGAATGTCTTAGAGCTTTATCAACAAAGTGATAATTCTGAAGAGCATTAGTTAATTTCAGGGATGAATGTATCCTGAGTTACAATGTTCAGGGGCATTTGGTATCTGCTGATGGCGACTTACACCATGGGCAATTGTGTTTGCATACGTGTCAGCGATCCAAGACATCTCCCTTTCGCCAGTGCTCATGTCGGGGGCGGGGACATCGATGCCAGGCCCTGCAGAGAGAAAGAGGAAAGAAAACCAACACAGAACATCACAATGCAGGAAGTGCAACAGTGGCACATTTACTAACAGCCCGAGAGCCCAGACACTTGAGGATCATTCCCCACATTTTCACCTCCAACCTGCCAAGCTTACCTGCCCATGACCACATGCCAGCCCCCTTATTGTGGCAGGAAGATGGCAGCAGGAGGGTTTGAGGAGCTCAGAAGGGCTATTCCTGATGTACCGTGGGAGGTCAGGGTGATTTTAGTTTGGGGCTAATTATACATACAGGCTGACAGGAGCAGTTTGAGAGGCTCCTCCCTTTGAGTGTAGGAAGGGGGGAATCATCTGAAAAGCCAGACTAACTCGCACAGAACTCTGGCCCTCTGTGTCTACGTCACATGAAAAGACCTGAGAGCTATTCAGCAGTAAACTTAAACGTATCTATTGCAGTCAATGTGTTTAAGCGAACTGGACTGGCTTTGAAAATGGGGTCAGGGGTCTTTTTAAAAATGTACTGCTGACATTACATCACTCAGAATGAGGTGGTAACACGCACCAATGAAGCCCTTCTTAGCCAGCTCGATGGTGAATCTCCTGGTGATTTTTTCCAGCTCATTGTCCTGTATGGGATGGACGGCAAACACTTTCATTAGACATCAGAGTTATGCGCCATTTTGGATCGAAAAACCAACACATGCCCAGTGTCACTCCAAATTTTCACAAACTCGTTCTTTTAGACAGAGCGCTACAAAAATGCAACAATGCACGGAGGCACCGCATTGCGCCTGCTCGGAGAAGCCAGGCCAATAGTGCCCCTGGACCGGCAGCCAACTGACAACTCAGCTGTTCTCTGTCCAAGGACAAGGAAGGAACAGCCACCAGTCAGCATGTGACAGCGTGCTGGCCACAGGAAGCAACGACTGCCCCTGAAATGAGCTACTTCCTGTGTGCCGTGGACACACAGCACTTAAGCAGAAAGCATACAGTTGACAAAGTAAACAATAAAAACACTATTTACTGGCTTATGACACATGCAAATCATTGTCAAGTATTACGAAAACACAAATAAATAAATGAAACTACTTCCCTTAATCTCCCTCTCAATACTCAGGTGGTTTTATGAATCATTTAATCTGTACGGGCATGCTTGAGGTACACAGTGAAAAGCATGCACCAGCACCCATTGCACCCAGGAACTGCCAATCAAAGAGAACCAGAAGAACAATCCTATGCCAACTAGGGACAGGACTGGGATTGCTGTGACAACCCGGGGGGAAAGCCCCAATGCAGAGCATAGAATTTCTATGAAAACAGCAGCTTGCTGGTGGGATAAAATGAAAATCCACTTGCTAGCATGCTGTATACAAATGCCAGGGTAGTCCCGGAAACCTCTGCCATCATCAGATTGCTTGGTATTTAACGAGAGCCACAAATACACATGCAAAAAAAGCCAGCTTGGAGATGCACTATATGCTTTCTGTGCCAGCCAGCAAACCCATCTCCACAGCGTACGCAAGCAACACAAGATGGCATAGGTTAAAGCAGAGAAAACACAGCAAATGAACAAAGACATTACAACTCCCATAAGGGATTCTGAAGGTCACACCCAAAACTTACAGAGTAATTCCTGGGGTTGATTTTTACTCCTGCCTTGGCCCCACCAAACGGCACATCTGAAATGGAAGACTCCATGTGTAAGGCAAAACAGACTACAGAGCTACTGAACTCCAGAGCACTGCAGAGCATTTTGCCATCACTCTGATTTCAGAGAAGTCAAGGGAAAGACAGAGGATCTTACCCACGACTGCACACTTGTATGTCATCAGAGAGGCCAGGGCTTTCACCTCATCCACGGATACATCCGTGCTGTATCGGATACCTGAGGAAGCAATGGTGAAGGACGGAGTGATCGGTAATAATTTTCCCCATATAAAGCTTCATCACATTAAGTAGCATCAAGGAAGAGAAGCCACAGCTGAACTGACCACAGCGTTATGGGTTTTAATCTCAGGAGGGACATTATGCTACACACTACATTTCATACTCTATAAGGTCAGTCAATACATCTCCTGGGCTGAGGTCCACCACCTTCTGGTTTGAAATCCAGGACCATCCTGCTCCAAACCTTGGCCGCTGCTCTGCTTTCGAAACTCCAGGAGGTAATCAGGTCTCCAAGTGTAAAACAGCTTCTTAAATATTTACATACATATAAATTATTTTTTCATTCATTAACCTCTCCTGATAAAAACATTTGCTATGGCGTTATTTTTAGTGCTGAAAGGTCTTGTTGAGATCAGCACCAGCACACACCACCTTAGTGAAAATGTGTACACACAAATACTATCAAGCTCAGTTTGGTCAAGCTTTAATAAACATCCAAACGACCCTGTGATCTTTAACGTTTGCTACAACACTGAACTCCACCCACAATCACTCCTTAAGCTACTAGGGTTTTGCTTAACGTGTCCGGCAACACTGGCCTCTTCCAGATCACTAAATAGGTCAGAATGCCAAAACAGTAAAAGGGTGAGTGAGCAATTTCAGTGAGCACGGACCTAAAGCACATGTAAAGTACAGGTATTCATTAATGTTGGCTATGTCAGCCAAACCCAAATGCAGGTAATGGGTGTGAACATACCACAGGATGATTAATTGCCATTTTTAAAACAACAATTTAATTATAAAAGGAAACAGACACACACAGGTTGCCTTGAGCTTGCTGGCTATAAACTTTCACCTTGGGCTCAGAGGACCAATCAATTAGAAGATGGTTGGTTCGGTCTTTTCCTGTTGACCAGAAACTGCCCATTTCAATGAGTGTCTCCCGATGCAGAGTGGAGCCCTTCTATACAGACCTCTGCCAAAGGAGCAGGGCTTATCAAACATCCCACATGTGCTGCTGCTTTGTAGCAATGCGCTGCCGATGCTCAGCAGGGGTTTATGATGATTTTTTTTTAACACCCCCCCCCCACCCCCTAACACACACACACCTCTAAGTATGGGGTGTTCATTCAGATTACATTTATTGTTGCTTTACTGAAATCCATAAGAATTCCCACCAGTAGAGACAAGTGATTAAAAAGTAAAAACTGTATATGAGGAAAAGAAAGGTGTGGTGTTATAAGCCTCCCATCTCTTGAGCGGATAGTAATGCCCACTCCAAAACTGAAGGGGGCGGTGTGTGGCTTTGCAGGTCAGGACTCTGCGGCTGACAGAGTAAAAGCCCTATTGGGCCCTTGACTGAAACCCCAATTTTGCCAGGGATGCAGCCTGACCCTGCTCTCTGATCCTCACCCGTACATCACTTAGGACTAATGCGTCAGCTAAATAAATAAGTGTACATATTACCTAAGCACATCAAAACCATACTTACGACAAAGAACCTGAGAGCAAATCAGCCTCAACAGCAGGGAACACCAGACTAATGGAAAGAGGATGACCAAACGTCACCCACTCAGGCAAACACACACTGCAGTCTGGGCCTCGGGTGAGCAAGAGTTTACTATAAAACAGTAAATATTGCTGCAGTTGTTAAATGTCTGCAGCTCTGATAAGAGGATGATTCTGGGATGTGAGACTATTCACAACTGCCTCTGTCCAGATGGCTGGGTAGGAATGGAAGACCGAATCTTGGAAATCCACCGCTTCACCCTGCACAGAGGCAACTTTCATTTCTTTGTCCAAGCAGGAACAATGATTTATCACCCGGTTGGAATTCATGAGACAAGAAATGACACAAAGCAATAAAAAAAAAAAGAAAAAGTTTTTATTAAATCTTGCACGCTGACCATGACTGGTCCACTTGTCCTCAAAATTTTGTTCAAACAGGTATCTAGGTTAAACCACCAATTGCTTAACTGCAGGAAGTACAGGGCAGGCATGGAGCTGCACATGCTGGCTTACAGAGTGACAGAAGCCCTAAGAAAGCGTCATGGAAGGACAAAGTCGCTACCCAGAGGTTCCTCCGTTACCAAAAATTCCAAGGAGACTCTGCCCTTCCATTTCCAGGAGTGGGTGGGTGCATGGGTGAAATGAATTAAATGAATTTTACATTTATATTGCACTTTTCAAGACACCCAAAGCGCTTTTTACGGAGCCAATGGGAAACCACTTCAACCACCACCGCTGTGTAGCACCCACCTGGGTGGAAAGACAGACAGAGAGACAGCCAGACATCTGCAGAATGGTGGCATTAACTTTCAATATTTGTTTCAATCCCCACGGCAATGTGCCAGGTCTACTCTTCTGTTTAATAATCTACATCTTCAACACCACAAATCCCATCTGCTTGCAATTCAGTAAGCCTGGAATGACGAGTTTTGTTTGACTTTTCTCTAAGCATGCAAAAACACATATATAGAACGATGCATTTCAGGCATTTCAAATGCATGTGACTTATTCAAACCTTATTCAAAACCTGCAACCTGGATTAAATGATTCTGGGAGGCTTTGGGGCCTGGCAGTTACTGGTTATTGAGATCTGGTGAGAGGGAGGTACTGTACAGTGTGGGCCTTTAAAGAAACACCAAAGCCATACAGCCTAACAGCAAATGAGGATTAGGTTGCACTAAATCTTAATGAATGCATCACTGTCTTTATTCTTCTCATATTTGCAGACACCCTTTTAAACTGCAAAAGTTGCTAAATAAAACAATATAAATGAATCAACTAACGACCAATGTCAATCTAAAGTGAGGCGGGGGCATATTTAAAAGGCTCAAAGCTTCAGCTTAAGCTGTTGTACCCTCGACTGGCTATGCGGGTCTGACGTACAGAAGCGTGTGGGGGCTTGTCCTCTGCTCACAGGACACACCCCTCACACCATGGGCTCGCCTCACAGCTGGCACTGTCTTGTTCAATGTTTCCAACATGCAACCACCCAGCCCCTACCTACCCTTCCTGCTTAGAGTTCTCTCCTTAGACCCAGTGCTTAAATCACTTCACAAATCATGGAAAATTAAGTAAGGATAAAACTGATATTTCCGATGTTGTGATGTATCACAACACACCCATGTAAAGTGCCTTGGAGTGACACTGTTGTGAAAGGCGCTATATAAAAAAAAATTGAACTTAATTGATATGATATGGATTCACCCAAATCAGGTCTTCCTTTGCCTCCAACAGAAAAAAACCCTCAAATCACAGTTTCAGTTAGAGAGAGGTATTTTAAAAGGTGTAAATAGGCAGAAAGACTGACATAGATAGAAGTCAGACACATACGGGGTGAATCTGCCATTTTACACACGACTCATGTGTAGTTCGTCCTGGAGACTAATTAGCCCTCTGCCTGTTACTTTAAAGGCCGCCTGCCTGCTACAGTTACGACGCGAGTCAAAATATTTCATTACCTTTACAGAAGGCTGCAGAACCCAAGGCCGCGGACCGGACCCGCTCTGTCACGAACACAGCCAGAGCCGCTTGATATTTTACAGGTGAGAGACACCGAGCAAAGCGGCGTGAATTGCCGCGACAGGTCACCCAGAAGGACACCTCAACCGGGTCAGCATAAAAGTACGCGACACGTTATGCGTCGGTGCACAGTACGTCCATGTGCGTTTCCATTTCGCACACCACCTTTCCCAGAAAGACAAACGATTATCAACAGCAGACATCAATGAGCGGGTCAGGTAATATAACCTGTTAACCCACAGGACCCGCTCGAACGCGTTAATGGTCGCTTTAAATGGAACTGCGCGTCGGTTCAGGCCGAGAGCCCGTTAGGCGGCGCAGGCTGCGGCGAAGAAACGAACCGGTCGCCTACTTAACACTTGCAACCAGTTAACCGGCCATTTTTGTTTGTTTATTTGTTTGTTGCTCGCATGTTTTTTGAGGAGAGGGGTGGGCAGCGAGGTACGGCTAATGGCCTTACCGTTATTAGTCAGTAACACGGCAGCCAGAACAGCCGACGAGCCGTTACGTTTCGGAGCTCGCGACGCCTAAATTTAAAGCGCCTTCGTCAGAGGAGGCTCGCGGGACCCTCGCGGAAGCGGCGCCGCCCCTCCGCTGACAGGGACCGGCTCACCTCCTTTACACGGCGTCCGGTGCTGGCTGTGCTGGGCCCGGTAGCCCTCGATCACCTCCCACTCGCCGTTGTCCCGCTTGATGGGGAACGACACGCTGAGGACGTGGTTGCACGGCTTAATTATCCTCAGGATGCCCCGCACCCGGTGCCTCTTCTGCTCCGGCGTCTCCCTGCTCTTCAGGTCCTCCACCAGCTTGTTCTCCACGATGGAGGCGCCACGGTCGAAGAAGCCCTCTACCATTTTAAAGAAGTTGGGGTCGTCTTCCTTCTCCCCGACGGCTTCGCTGTAGCGGCGCACTCGCATCAAAGACGCGGAAGCCGGGACGATGGAGTCGGCGCATCCGGAGGCCAGCGCGCCGCCGGCTCCCCGAGTCAGCAGCTCGCCTAAATACCTGTACATTCTGAGTGAGACGAGGTAACTAAACGTCTTAAAATTAAAGAAATGAAACGCGAATTGGGGTGACAGTAAGGTGGACTGAAAGAGGGAATGGAAGGGAAATGCGAAATAAAAAAAAAATATATATATAAAAGGAGACAATGACAGCTCCCTACTCTGTCCCGCCCAACATAAAACTGACAGCGTACATGCAGTCCGCTGGCTTTAAAAGGCAGGCGACTGACTGCAGCGGCGCCGGCGCGAGCGTGGGGGCGGGTCCACGCCGGGGCGCGCCTCGGGGGGCGGAGTCTTTGTACGAGGGCTCGATCCCATCGTACTCCATAGACAGATACATAGTATAAATAGGTACTGGCAGCCTAAAGGGGAAAAAAGCGTGAGTACTTGGGCCGGCCATGAATACCGTCAATGACAGAAGGCAGTGTGCCGCTTTAAATAGCTGTAATAAGTGATTCTGTGGATTCTACTCGTCTGCTTGAGGTGGGAATATGCTACATTGGTGCTAAACCAAAGCTAGCTTCATGTTTTATTGTCACGTGTTCGGAGGAAAACAGTGAAATTCTTTTTTCCAGAGGTGCAGGGGAGGGGGCAGGTGCATGGGGGGACAACAGGACAAACACCAGTGTAAAAAAAGACAAGACAGTGCAATATAAGAATAAGGGGACAATAAATGAGCAGTAAATAGGTGAGGCAATCGTAACATCTCTGCCTGGAGTCATGGATCTGCGTCAGATATCATCAGCTGGCCTGTACATAATCTTAGATGTCAGTGGATCTCACACACACACACACACGCACACACACACACACACACACACACACACACACATTCATTGTATTAATATCTTTGTGGGGACTCTCCATTCATTTCTTTGGGCATAACCCTAATCCCACCTATAATAACCTTCACCCCTACCCAGCCCCAACCTTAACCATAAGTAAACAAACAAAATACAATACTTTTGGCAATTTTTCATTTTTTGATAGCAGTCACAGATTTTTATAAAATTGAGGTTATTCTTGTGGGCACTAAATAAATGTCCTCACAAGGTAAAAAGTTACAGGTTTTTACTACATTGTGGGGAGATCTGGTCACCACAATATAATATTTACAATCACACACACACACACAGTGATATGCATAGACTTTTTGAGGGACAGGTGTTCAAACAGGTGGGCTCCCTCCTTGATAAATGTATACGATCGGGAGATTTTGTGTGATCGTCAGTTAGTGAA
>JAAGVU020000041.1:2220561-2240911 GCA_011763525.2 Mormyrus iriodes
TTGGTGTGGGGAGCCCCGCCCTGTGCGTTTGTGTTCCTGCGAGTCCCCACCCCCAGCGTGTCTGTATTCACGTGAGTCCCCACCCCCAGCGTGTCTGTATTCACGTGAGTCCCCGCCCCCAGGGTGTTTGTATTCATGTGAGTCCTTGCCCCAGTGTGTTTAAATTCATTTAAGTCCTTGCCCCTAGTGGATTCATATTCATATAATTTCACACCCCATGGTTTTCATATTCATGTTAGTCCCCGCCTTCATGTGGGTGTGGCCTTCTCTGTTAGTTCCACATGACTTAACCTCTTTGCGTCTCCATCCAGGTGGGTAACCACATAGGCCGCGCCAAGGTGGAGGTGCAGTTAGTGACGCACACAGACCCCCCGTGCATCCATGCCCACAGCCTGGTGGGGAAGCACTGTAACGACAGCGGCAGCTGCAGTGTGACCGTGGGCCCTACGGACCTGACAGCACAGTAAGCGCTGAGCTGCTCGTGGGCTCGAGTCAGCAGAAATGTCTGCATCTGCAGATGTCCATGTGTATCTGTGTGTTTCTGCTGTGTCATTTAACTTCCACAGGTTCAGTATTTATCCCACCCAGTATCCCTCTCACCCCCTGCCCCTCTCCATGATCATGTCACTCTCCTCTTCTCATCCAGGTTCAACAACCTGGGCATCCTCCACGCCACCAGGCGAGGGGTGGTGGACGTGCTGACCCGGAGGTTGAAGGAGGAGAGAATGAAGCAGAAAGGATGCCGTGACCACCTCACCGGTATGAGCACTAAGTCACTGCTGGCTGCGCTCCTACCACCCCCGCTCACCCAGCCGGGCTCTGATGTCCTGTGAGTGTCCACACAGAGTCAGAGGAGCAGGCCATTGCCAAAGAGGCCAAGGAGCTTTGCGTCTCTATGGACCTCAATGTGGTGAGGCTGAAGTTCACAGCCTATCTGCAGGACAGCCAGGGTGACTACACGCTGGCCCTGAAGCCAGCCATTTCCAACCCTATCTACGACAGCAGTAAGTGCCCTCCCACGCCCTGTATCATGCAGTACACTAACCAACAGACTGTAGGGTCTCAGTGACCATTAAAAACATGCAGAAGTATCTTTACATGAAGGTAAATCAGCAGTCAGTCTTAATATCAACAGGTTAAAAATCAAACAGGGTTGTCCCCTCCCCATAGAGTCACCCAATGCTTCCAACCTGAAGATCTCTCGCATGGATAAGACGTGTGGCTCTGTGCTCGGAGGGGACGAGATCTTTCTGCTGTGTGATAAGGTGCAGAAAGGTGAGTAGGCTTGCTTCTAGGTAGCGGTGCAGTCGATTGGCCCACTTCTCACTGATCTCAGCCAGTAGGAGCCGCTGACCAGGCTTCCGAGGGGTGGACCTCACAGCGATGGAGATATTTTGCAGTATTGTGTCTGTGCATGTTTATGGACTGTCTTATCCACTCCACTCCAGATGATATTGAAATTCGCTTCTATGAGGACGAAGAGGGAAGCTGGGAAGCACTGGGCGACTTCTCTCCCACTGACGTCCACAAGCAGGTCAGGTCCAGTCTGTATGTGTCTGTGTGTCTGCGTTTGTGTTGTCTATGTGCCTGAATCACCTGGTGATCACATGGCTGCCCCCCCCCCCCAGTATGCCATCGTGTTTAAGACCCCCCAGTACCACACCACGGAGATCGAGCGGCCCGTTACCGTCTTCCTTCAGCTGAAACGCAAGAAAGGCGGTGACTGCAGCGAACCCAAGCAGTTCACCTATGTGCCACACAATGAAGGTGAGGCCGGTTGGCTCTGTATTACCGTGGCAATGACGCGGAAAAGGCGAATGTGAAGGGGGGGTGGCTGTAACGTGGAGGCGAAATGGGCGCTCCCGCAACTACAGTCAGCTGTCACTCCTTCTGGGCCATCAGATAAGGAGGAGGTCAAGCGAAAGAAGCAGAAGCCTTTGCCTGACGTGTACGAGCACTGGAGGGGGCCATTCGGGGATAACGGTGGGCTTGGGGGGCCAGGAGGACTTGGAGGCAGCGGAGGAGGGGGAGGAGTCAATGGTGGAGGAGGTGAGGCTTAAGGACCAGCAGGTGCCCCGTGGTAACATGACAACTTGGTGCTACCTACTGGTAGGGCTTCTGCAGCTGAAATGTTTCCTCTCCCCTTCCCCCATTCCCCCCCAGCAGGTGGTTCCTGCTTCGAGTTTGGACAGCCTGCCATGGGTGGCAGCTTTGGCCAGATGGGTGGGGATGGCAGATTCGGTGGGGGTGGAGCCGAGATGTCCGATTCATCTGAGCCACAGAATGTGGCCCCAGGAAGTCAGCTGCGGGGTCAGAGAGCCCCCCAGGCAGGGACGCCGCTGCAACAGTGCCTCCTGCATGTCGGTAAGCTGCGCGGCAGGGGTGTGGCTTAATAACTGGGCCAATGAATGGACCTCACAGGTGTATGGGTGTGGCATGTAGCTGGCTGACTGTGAGCCTTCCTGTCCCCAGCCGCCACAGTCCAAGGCAGGACAACTCTGATGTCCCAGCAGATGGCAAGAGCCCTTCTGGGTTACTGCCGCACCGGAGATGTGCGCCTCCTACTGGCCATGCAGAGGTACCTCTGTGCGGCCCAGGATGCAAATGGTGACACGTAAGTCACCCCATTCGCCTTGACTAGGACCCTGTGCGCATCTTCAGAATGAGTTTCCTACCCTGGAACTCACTTCTGCTTCTGTGCCACTCCAGACCTCTGCACCTGGCCATCATCAACCAGCAGATGTCGGTGGTGGAACAACTGGTCCGTACCATTGACTGCATGAACCAGCAGAAAACCCTGGACACGCGTAACCACCTGCAGCAGGTAACAGGACCCAGACACCCAGCTTCCAGGTGACGCCTGTAGTGTCTTGTTTGATTATTCGGTTCAGATGTGGTAGAAGCTGGGAGGGAGCAAATAATGAGGACCCCCCCCCCAGTCTGGGGGTGTCCTCGTACTGGGTTGAGAAACACTGAAATGGCAGGAGAACTTGGCATGCACTGTGAAAAGTATGAGGGTGGGTGTCTAGGAGAGCAGCCAGCCGAAAGCCCAGCATCCACAGCGGTGCACAGACGCACCCCCGCATCTCCCCGAAACTGAAGCGGAGTAATGATGCTTCTCTGCAGACGCCCCTGCACCTGGCGGTGATCACGGGGCAGCCCAGGGTGGCAGGCTTCCTGCTCAGGGCAGGAGCTGACCCCAGCCTCCCGGACCGGGACGGGCGGACAGCAGTACATCTGGCCGCGGACTTGGGGGACGAGACCATGCTGTGTGCTGTGCTGGCCCCCCTTGGGGAGCGGCACGTCCACCTGCTCAATGTCCCCGACCACAGTGGTACATTACATACGTATCGACAGGCGCTGATATGCATCACAGACTCCGAGGCTCATACAGTATCAGTACAGAATGTCCACACACCTACACAGCCACCCCAGTAAGTAAGGGCTCTGCTCATAACAGGAAATGATCAGTCTTAGTTTCCATGTGAGTTAGGTGCCAGTAGATGTACTGTAAGGTAACTCATTCTCACAGCTGTTTATCGTAGATGGCAGATTTCCTGGCAGCTACCTGTACTTAGAGTTTGTAGATGTAAACATTTGGCATCTGTGATCTGTGACATTGCTGGTCTGCATTTCCAGCCTGTTTGTTTTATAGGATAGGTAGCCAGCTTGCTAGTTAGTTAGCTAGATAGACAGACAGGCAGGCAGACAGAGACAGACAGACAGATAGATCAATTATTAATCCTGAAGGAAATTGCAAGCATACAGTAGCACAACACAAACATTTAGCCAGTAGCAGACAGTGACAATTAATACTTAACAATAATAAACAAACAGTTATTGAATGACACTTGGAAAGTATCAAATGGAGTTCCATAGTAACAGCTGAGAAATTAATTGTATTGACTTCTGACCTCTCCTGGACCCCCCAGGGCTCTTCCCGCTCCACCTGGCAGTGCGTAAGGGGGCAGAGCGATGCTTGCGGGCCCTAGTGGAGGCAGGGGCCTGGATCAACGCCGCAGAGCTGAAGGGCGGCTGTACCGTGCTGCACCTCGCTGTGACGGCGAACCTCTTCAGAGTGGTCTTCATGCTGATCACAGAGGTACCTTTCCCTTCCTGTGAAACCCTTCCATCCTTGGCATCAGGGACACCGTCATACAAACACAATTTCACACACCCCAGACAGCACCCCCCAGAAAATGACTTGGCAATATGATGATGAGTTGAATCAGTGAGGTGACAGAAGACATCAAACGTGGTAGATGACTGGAGGTCATCCAGGAGAGCTTTGGAACAGTCACTAGTCATCGGCCTGGACAGGTCCTGTATAGCAGGCCTTACGTGCTGTTCTCCCAATAGAAAAAGGGCGCAAAGCATGCCCCAAAGCAAACCAAGAGCACCATCTACTGGTGTCAAAAAATATAGCAAATGGTTCATGAGGCATCATTTTGTCCATCAGTACTTAGGACCCAATTGCTTAATTTTATTAGCACATGCAAATGCCAAAGGATGCCAAAGGTCCAGACATGTTATCAGGCACCAGCAGGTTTTCTGCAGCCCGCAGAAAACCGGTGAAGGTGAAAAGCTAAGACCTCCATCACAAGCCCCGCCTCCTACCTGTGTCGGCATCGCACCCCTGCCCCCTCTTAGACTCTGACCTCCTCCGGGCAGAGCTGATGTTTTCATGTTTTGCCATATTCAGCAGTCACAGAAGGTCTGGGGACGCTTGCTTAATTCAGTAAAAATATTGTAAATATATTGTTTACATGGCATTAGAAACATCTAGTAGTTTTTTAAGTAAACATTAATTTCTAGTATTAATGAACTGAAATCCAAATTATAGCTCTAAAAGAGCTGTTCTGAGTTAAAAAGTTCATTGACAATTGCAATTAATAGCAAAATGGCAAGAACAGAACTGAATGAGTCAGTTAGAAAAGTCAGGACACCTATAAAGAAAATGTCAGAAGATATGTGCTGGTACGTTAAACACTGCTTGCCAGTAGACCTTTGTTATGAAAACAATAAATAATTAATTAATAAATAACGCGTCCCCAGACTTTCTGTGAGCACTGCAAAAGGCAGTGAAATTATGGGAGCTGCTTACTCCCTGCCCACTTGCCTGTTGTTTTGTTTTTCACTTCACATCTCACGGGAATCTGAGCCCTCACTACGCCCTGTGTTTTCCTCCCTCCCACCCGCTCCCCCCCAGTTGAAGGCAGACGTGAACGCGGTCACCTTCGCGGGGAACACGCCGCTGCACCTGGCCGCCAGCCTGGGCTCCCCCACGCTGTGCTCCATGCTCCTCGCTGCAGGTCAGGCACCGTGTGACATCACCACTCTGTGGCATAGCTCTGTGCGTGTTGTGTAGATTGTACAGTTGGTTACTTAGCTGTGCTAGCTGATCTAGATCAGTTCAAAGGTATGCTGTGTGTGCCGGCATGCGCTGTACCAAGTAGTGATGGACAAAATAAAGCTTCATGAACCACTTGCTGAATTTTTTGACCCCATTAGATGATGCTGTCTGTTCAAAAATGGGCATGCTTCAAAGAAAACCAAGAGCGCCATCTAGTGGGGGTCAAAAATACAGCAAATGGTTCATGAAGTGTCATTTTGTCCATCACTAGTAAGAAGGTTAGCTGTGTGAGCTCAGAGTATGCGTTACCTGCACAGGTAGACCATATTGTCCATCAATACACAGGCTAACATGGTTGGCATGCTGCCCCCTACAGGTGCCCAGAAGGATGCAGAGAACGACGAGCCACTCTTCAGCCTCTCCTCAGATGAGGAGCACGGGGAGGTAGAGGAGAGAGTCAGTGATGGAGAAGAAGGGAGTGGACACCTGAATCCCCGCAAGCGGCCCGCCCCGGGGCACACGCCTTTCCACCTAGCCAAGTGCCAGAAGGTGGGTGTTAGGGTGTGTCTGTGTGTGTGTGTGTGTGTGTGTGTGTGTGTACATTATGTATGAGTTGAGGACATTGGTGTGCATGCCCTGCACTAACACATAGCGCCCTCTGCAGGTTAGGGAGCTGCTGGACTGTAGGAAGAGTCCCATGGCCAGCAGACCTGCAGTCAGCTCCCCCAAGACACACACAGATGGTACGCGTGCTGCTAGCTGCTATTGGCCTAGCAGGGAAAATGGTCCTAGGCCACCCTGCACCCGGGCAACATCCTGGGGGACATTTTTGGGGTTACTCATTATCGTCCCTATCGTCCCCTTACTCCTACTTTCTGTTCTGCCCCCCCCAATCCCTTCCCAAAATCCCAGAGGTGCCCCATTTGGACAGGGAGACCCTCCAGCAGCTGGATGGGATCCTCAGCCGGGGCCATGTTCCCTGGAGGGATCTGGCTGAGAAACTGGGGATGCTGACACTAGCCAACCTGTTCCAGAAGATGCCTTCGCCTTGCCAGGGCCTGCTGGAGAGCTACCAAGTGAGGCAGGCCTGGGACTCCACATCTGCACACCATCTGCCCTCCTCCTAGAAGATATGTGTAGTGAAGTTTGGGGAATCTGGGGGAGTCTGTTCTTTTCTTATGAGTGACAGATTGTGAAGTCTTGCTTCACTGATGTGCTCGCAGTGTATATTGTACCATTTAATTATCTGAAATAGCGAAGCAAATTGAATCTGAACCCATAACCTATTGCACTCTGATCTTCTGTACTGTAGGGTGGAAGACAGCAAGGGGGGGAGGTTCAGGTGTTGGACAGAGTTTGTGTGGAAAATCACCAGGAGAATGTGCTACGTCTCGTTTGCAGGTGGGTGGGGGACAGGTGGAGGGGCTGGTGGAGGCCCTGGAATCACTGGGACTGAACGAAGGAGTGATGCTACTAAGAAGAATAGAAATGAAGGACAAGACACACAGCTCAGGTATGGGCCATATTCTGTTGGGTATTGTGACATCACAATGCCCCTTTGTGACACCATATTCTCTGTGAGCTCTGGTTAAGTCTACATACTTCAGATTCCAGTGCTCCAGTGATGTCCTATATTTTTATCTATATATATCACAGCACAACCTGTTTTCATATCATAATCAGCAGGCAAGAAATTGCTAAGAAACATACTCTTGACTGTTAGGCACATTCATTGTGGCATGAAAGTGTGAACATGATGGCCAATTAGCAATGGATAGCAATTAACTGTGTACCTCTGTGTCCCTGTCTCCCACTGGTATTTCCTAATCAGATGCCACAGTAGATAGTGGTTTTGGCAGCCAGACGATGGACGATATGGAGCAGCCTGTCCTTGCCAACTCCTGAGCAGTGAGGCCTGGCCCCATCTCGCTGATGGGTGGATCAGGCATGACACTGGTGAATGAGGTCCTTATGGAGGTATCATGTGACATGAGAAATGGCACTCCTTCCTGAGTTGCCAGTATTTGTGGGCTCAAAAATTCAAAGGTCTAAGGCTCCGAAATGACTGAAAAGCAGGTTCCCCAGCGGAGGCATCTTCGGGACATGAGGTTATCTTCCACAGGAAATTTTACGCCCACTTTGTGTTTCGTAGTAAGTCTTCACCATCTTACAAATACTGTGTATTCTTTGTCTGGGTAGAAGACTACACAGCACACTTTTTTGTCTGACAGAGAAATATGCAAAATTGAAATGAAATATATTTAAATGCAGTGACCTTTTCCCGAAGCCCAGGGCTGAGGTTTGTTCCCTTATTGTTAAAGTCTCTTTTTAAATAAAGTCTCATCGAAATTCCAGCTCGTCGCCCTGATTTAAGTTTTTTTGGTCTCCATCAGAGAATGATTAAATTTCTTAAGATTAACACATTTTTTCTATATTCCACCCAGACATGCAATTTTAATTCTCACCATAACCTCGAGTGCTTAAAATAGGGAAATTCTTTTATATCGTATTTCGGTGCTAGCAATCCTCTGATGGCTGTGAATAAAAACAGAGGGTTTAGTTTTAATCAGCTGGTTCATCTGCATAAAGGGGTAAACAATCACATGTTACTGTGAAGCTTATTCTCACCCTTGAAAGGCACCATCTCCTAAGAATGTCTGTTTAATAAAGTTATCTCCTTCTGGGGCATAGCAATTGGCCTCGTTTCTCAGCCAGATACTTAGTGCTTTTTGTTAAGGCAGCTACCAGAAACCTTGTGGTTATGGGAGCAAGCCCTTGTCTACTGCTGTACTTGTACCACCAGCAGGTGCTTGATCTGCTTCCGGACAAGACATCATTGGGAAGGTTCCTGAATGGCACATGTTACTTTGCACACAAAAGGAAACCATACAGCTGTTTTTAAAACACCTGTTTATTATAATTTTACCAGTAGGCCTCCAAAAAACAGCTCATATACAAATATTTCATTACAGTCGCTTCTTTACGAGCAGGCATCAAGTGAACAGCTAAAGTGGGTCCAAAGGACCCCCGTGATAACGTTTAAAAGAAGTCACATGATAGCTATGGAGAATGCAGAACCCCATTCAGATGTTTCTCAGCGTGTCGTCCCTGGTGGGTGATGGCACACGAACAGTGCTAGATACAGCATCAGCTTCCACAACTGACATGCGTCGGTCGGCTGCACAGACAGATGGAAAATGTGTCTCCCCTGTATTTTTTCTTTAAACTGTGTGTTTCATTATAACTAATGCAAACTACCTTAGTTCACAATGTGCCATGAAATCTGTGCTGGGATGTATGTACACAGTGGCCTTGTTACCGTGTCCAGGGGTGCCGCTTAAGAGACAGACAAGGATGGGAGACACGCAAAATGGTGGTGTGCTGGCCCCGCCCCTCCTGTGTGATGGACAGCTGCAGTTAAATGGCTCCCTGTCCAGGCCAGTGTTTAGTGAGGCCAGTGTTTTCCTCTGCAGAGAACTGGCTCACTTTCCATCAGCGATCCCCTCAATTTCCTAAAGCGGACCACTCACCCCCTGACCTGGCTTCTAAAAGAGCCCCGTCAGTCACAAAGGGGGGTCTTGCTGACACGCGTAACAGTCTCACACAGAGAAATGCGCAGATGCAACACACTTCCTGGATCCTCACTCGCAAGAAACGGCAGCCTGGAGAAAGAGGCTGGCGGACACCGGTAAACAATGAATTGACTGTGCTCAGTGCTGCCTAAAGAGCTTTATGGCAGAGCCGGTTATACAGTGAAACAGCGCCCTCTGCTGGTGTAATGCTGCTATTACTGCATATGGTTTTTCTACAAAGAGCAGGAGCCTGAGTATAATAATAGCATTCCAACATCACCAAGAGACTACATCATACCCGCGGAATATATGTGTATATATATCTCCTTAGGAATAGTTTACATTCATATACAGCTCTTTAAATATCACTACAGATATCATTTAAAACGGTCATTTTCTTCTTTGTTAATGTATAAAAATCCTTGCACGTTAAAGGTTAAACTAGGGCGTATAAAATGATTTTCAATCAAATTCATTGCTCGTACAAATGCTAAATGGATTTTGTTGCTTTTTCTCCAAAAGACGAGCCCTTGCATCCTTTCTGATTAAGTTTCACTCCTTTTCACTTCAGAACTGAAAACGAAACGAATGAACGAAACGACGACAACAGCAATAGCTACCACGTTTCACATCATGCTCGGGATACCACAAGGTACTAAATGGAATTATTATTCTTAAAGAAAATCACCTGGATTCAGTAAGCGGCCACGAAACAGGCTTGAGTTCTGCTGTTATTTAGCTTTATAGCGGACACTTTCATTCAAAATATGTGCGATTTAATCATGAATGCTGCTCAGTTACTTACGTAAAGCAACGGGTTAACTAAAGGTAAAACAGCGCATTCCCCCGCTGCCGCCACCGCCGGCACTGACTCAAACCCACAACACGCTGGTGCAGACATCGTTCCCGAAAGAGGAATTTCCACCCACAGCCGCTTAATTTCAACCATCACACCACGTACCCTAAGTAACTATATCACACATCTTGGCCTTTCGTTTTCACATGACATTTGCCAGTGTGCCAGATTTCTTTATTAATCTGGGTAGA
Source organism: Mormyrus iriodes (assembly GCA_011763525.2). Lineage (NCBI taxonomy): Eukaryota > Metazoa > Chordata > Actinopteri > Osteoglossiformes > Mormyridae > Mormyrus > Mormyrus iriodes. The sequence goes on from JAAGVU020000041.1 coordinate 2,230,534, forward strand.
TTAATATTTATGCGGCATGCAAAACGTTTAGTATTTTTCAGAAATCCGTGTTCCCGAATATTTAAAATAGATCTGAACAACATCTGAAAGAGTCATTTCTGTAGAGTGGTATTTACATTGTACAATATGGTCCCTCCATTCCATTACACTCCTCACTTTGGTCCTTACTGTATTCCCTCATGATCCTTAGTTTCCCATAATTCCTTGTTGCTGTGACACAGGAAAGTGTTGCATGAATGATTTCTGGGTATATTCCCTGTCAATTAAGGGAAATTGCTAACTTGCCCAACACCAGGTAACAAAACAGGAAAATGGCTACTTTACAAACAAAATACGTGCATAAAGTCCCATTTAAGGGACGCCACTAGCTGCTGCATATTTAACTTCAATGTCATCCATTCCCACTCTCAGTGACAAAGGGCGTAACCCTCCGTGAAATGGCCGGGCTGGTGCACAAGGCAGCCACTAGAGAAGTCTGCCCTTTTCTTACGAGTGACGATGACTGGATCGAATCTTAAAGATGACCGTCCTCCTCAGCGCTCAAGAGTGGACAAGTATCGGACTTATGGCTCAAGCGAGACAGGCTAGTTTTAAAAATGGCCTCCATCATTAAGAAAAAAGTACATTATATAAGGAGATGCTGTCACACAAAGATACAACAGTCACTAAGCACAGAATGTCTTGCATTTTCCTAGATCAAAGGAATATAAGTAAGAGAAGACGTCAAAGCAAGCTGAGCGATCAGTCAAGACTATGTCACTGAGAGAAAAGTGGCCAAAGCCAATGGCTTCTGAAGCAGCTCGGGAGGGAACACGTCTCTCCGGATATGGGAGTTTCCATGGAAACGGGTCCGCTTCCCCTTTGTGATGTCATTTCCTCTAGTGACCCAACAGAGGGGAGGGCACCGCACAAAGTAACACAGAGCCTGGTGCAGGGCTCCGTGCGATCGTCCTAGGATGGCCCCCTCTCTGATGTACCCATCCTGCCCCCTTGTGGGGGACAGCAGCTCAGCATGGAGGACTCTGTGCTTGGCCTTACTGCTGTAATGAACATGCAGGTAGCATTAGCCAGCGTCTTCTACAGGAAAAGGGGACATGACAGGTCACAGATACCCAGAATGCAACAGCTACAGACGTCAGAAAGAAAAATAAAAGCGATCTAAAATTTCTAAGCAGCTGCAAAATAATAATAATAATACATTTATCATTTAACTTTGTAGTTAAATTAAAACGAACTGAGATTATGAGCCTTTTAAAAATGTTTTGGTCCTCCAGGTAAGATGGACCTGTACCAACTGTGAAACGGGTCTGGCTGAAATCAGGGATAAAATTTTGGCAGCTGTCAACACCGAAATGCGTTAAGGTACAAAAACTCCGATATCTCTGCGCGTAGATGCTCTTCTCTGCGGGCCACAGCAGGGGTGGTGATGCACTGCCTCACACACATGCCGCTCCCCAGTCCTCTGAGCTCCCCGCTGGCTACTCCCCTTCTTCCTGCTCCTCTCCCGCCACGTCAGTCACATGGCTTTAGCTTCACCTGTGGGCCACGAAGAATGGAGAGACAGGAGGGGCCCTGAGCATGCGGGCTCCCCGGGCTCCCCGGCCTCCCCTGGGCCCTCCACAGTCCCACCCACCCTCTGGGACCTCAAAACAAAGGCTAAAGACAGGGCAAGACGGCCCTCCCTCCAGATGCGGGGCATTCCCAGGCCACGCCGCCCCCCCTTCCACTGGCACCCCTCACTTCTTGACCGCCTGCCGGCAGCCGTGCCTGGGCCCATCGTCGCGCTTGGTGGGCTTGCTGCTGTCGGCCAGGCCTCCCTCTTGCTGCAGCGTGGGGCTGGACCGGGCTCGCTGAAGGGCGCCCTCCTCCAGCACATGGCACTCAAACACGGACAGGTCCTCCTCACCGCAGCGGATCTTGGCATGGAGCAGCGTGGTGTACGTGCTGTAGCGTGTCTTCTGCGGGATGTGGAGATACATGGCACAGGTTCACTGCTGACATACTGTGTGTCCCATTCATCTTTAACGTTTACTCATAGCTGTAAACGTGAGGACAGCCAATCAGCATGCACCATTTTCCATGTTAGAGCCAGGTGCCAGTTCTGGTTGCATGTTAACACGTCCTTAAGCGTGTTTACGTGTTCCAGGCTCCAGAAAGCTGCTCCACCATGAAAGGACTCAGTGTCCCATTGAGGATGTGTACGCATGCGCTCGCGTGTGAGGGCAGGAGAGCCACACCCCGCTTGCCGCTCCACCATTTTGCATAATCGGTGCCGGACCCCTGCACAGGATCAGCGCCTATCCAAGGTTAGTGAGGAGTGCAAAGAGGGCAGTGTGTGGCTCAGCAGCTTAGGCACGCACGAAAAGACAGGTGAAATCAGGCTTCCTCCATGGAGATAAATAAAGTATTACTATTTCGTTCTAAAGAAAGAGATGTGCAGGGGGCAGGACGGAGGGGGAGGGGTACACTACCGAACTGATGGTCAGGTGGAGAATGGCTGAGGGTAATGGGGTAGGACGACACTGGAGAAATCCATTCTGTAGAAAGATCCGGAAACCCACACCCACCTCGAAGTCGAGGTACTCGTCCCGCTGGCGGTACTCCTCCAGCTCACGCCCTTTGACCTTGCGGTCCGGAGGGTATGAGCGCAGCTCGGCCAGCTCCGAGGACACGGCGTGAAGCCGCACCTCGTGGGACTGCACCTGCTCCTCCTGCGAGAACAGGCCAACAGTCAGGTGACAGCAGCTCTTACTGGACCGTTATGTTTCCTACATGGCAGTTGTCATCTCTTTGTAATATAGCATTCTCCGTTTAATCGGAATCCAGGTGTTACGAATATTAATTAGCCTAATTAACCTCAGAAGAGACAGACCTAATCGCGAATCTGTCAAATGCAGATTCCTTCTAAATAGGCCTTCCTATTAATAAACAATTGGACTGCGGACGGCCCCTGGGCACCGGCAGTGCAGGAGCTTCATGGCGGTACCTGCGAGAGCTTGGAGGTGGATCCAGGCAGCAGAGGCCGGCTGAACTTCTTTTGTGAGCCGATGGCCGCCGGGAAGGGTGGGGCGGAGAACATGGCGGCCACCGTGTTGATGCGCGTGATCCAGGACTGCATCTGCTCGGCGTTCCTGCAAGGAGGGGGGGGGGCAGGTTACAGACACCCCAGAGGGAACGGTGCCTGACTCAGCATTATTTGCCAACATCATTACAGGGAACGTAACGAACCATTTGATACTCAAACAGCATTAGTGACAACGTGACTGTCCGCGTGAAATTCAGGCATCATTACCGATGAAATGGCCATCCTGCTGTTATCCAAACAATATTTCTGCAGACACGATCACCTCGCTGATAGTGAAATGTCATTACTGGAGAGATGAACATCCAAGCTAATATTCAAACATTCCTCAAGACTACATTATCCTGCAGTCATTAAGACACAAGTAGAGCTCCTTCCATCTGCCTGTCACATGACAAAAATACTCAGCAATAATTAGTATATAAAGGGGTCTGGGGGGGCAGATGCAGGCTGAAGGATATGGGGCTATCTGGGACACAGTAGGCAGCAACTGGAGCAGAGCGAGAAGACCACCCCCTCCCATGGGAAGGCGGGAATTTCTCAAGTACAGCACACGCGTGATTGGCCAAGGTCAGGAGGCAGCAGAAGTGGGCGGGACTTCCAACGCGGTGAACGACAGTGGGCGGAGGGGGCTTTGGAGGGCAGGGCATCCAAATAGGGGGCAGGTGGTAGGCAGTATGACGGCTAAGGACCTCACAAGTACAGGGTCTGAGTACAGGGGTATAGGTAGTGTAAATGATGTGAGCCGGGCATTTAAAAAATGAAGTGTGGGAACAGAGCTGTGCCTCATGAATGTCAGATGACGGATGACAGCGAACTCACGGGGCCTCGAAGAGGTAAACCCTCCAGTCGGCCGTGCGCAGATAAAACACGTTGGGCCGCTTGCTGTAGTCGGCCGCCCGCATGGCCAACGAGTGGTGGATGGACACGGCGTTCTTCAGGTCCTCGTCGGACAGCTGCTTCTCTGGCCGGAGCTCCCCCTGCAGGCCAAAGAGAATATGACATCTTGGGATCCAAGAGCTAGTACTGTACCTAAGTATCTAAATTGTGAAATCATGCACTGAGTATGCAGGGAAACGCAAGCAGCTGGATGGTGGAGGGGAGGCTGAATGCCACGGAGGAGGTGGGGGGGTGTCTTACCTTCTGCATGTAGAGGATCAGGCCCTTCAGCACAGCATAGAAGGTCTTCCAGCCTCTCTTCCCCCGTGGAGCTGCGGACCACATGGCCACAGTCAGAACCAGACACAGCGCTCTGCGTTTGTGGGGGGAGGGGCAGGCCTCAGGAAAGCCTGGGGCCCCGGCAGCTCCAAGAGCAGCTTCCACACCGGACTGAGCCGGCATATACAGGGGCGAGGCCAGGGCCATACAGAGAAATTCTGTGCCCCTGCCAAATGTCAGCTTGCGGCCCCCCAGGTATAATTTAATGTATTCAAAGGCCCTATGTCTCTCCGACACCAAGTGGGACTACAGGGGCACAGGCCCCAGCAGAAAGGTGACTGTGCCTAGAGAACCCTCTCCTGTCTTACCAACTCAAAACAAATCATTGGCTAATAATAAGCTTGGCCCCTCTGAATTTATTATGCTTCTTCTTATTCCCCCCACCTTAAAAAATCCTGGAATCACCCCTAGGCAGATCAGATCTGGAGGGGGGATGAAAGATTATGCGAATTGAACACCTGAGTCACGAGATGGAATGTGTCACATGGGCGGCAGGAAGGTGGGCATGGCCTCCATGTATGGAAGGCTGGGTTTGCGGAAGGGGGCGTGGCTTGCAGGAGGAGGCAGGTCCATGTCGGGGGATCAGCGGGTGAGAGGTACATACTTCTCTTGCCGTCGGAGTCCGCGTGCACCTTGCGCACCAGGAAGCCAGTCTTGTAGATGGGCGCGCCCGGCTGTGGGGCCACGCCCACTAGGGAGTTCCCGCCACTGCCGCCAATGCGCTTGGCTCCACGGGATGTGGAGTCACCCAGCTCGGAGAAGGACTTGCGTAGCTCCTCCTCGTCGCTACGGGAGATGAAGCAAGTTACACGAAATGGTCCCCCATCATGTGACACAGGCAGACGGAGCAGATGACCACCCAGACAACGCCAGGAACCCACGAACCGGGGAGTCGGATGAAGGGAAAGGGGCAGACACAGTGGAAGGGGCTTCCAACCGGAATCCCCAGCCATCCATATCAGTAGTAATTAGGCTTGGAGTCTGCGCCTTAACGCAGTGTCTGAGATAGGGACGCGGGAGTGAGTGGCTCCGGGGCCGCCAATGCCTGGGACGACGCACTGGTGCTAAGCGCGGCCTGCCAGCGAGCGGGGGAGCAGTCGTCCTCCGTTGCCTGGCAACCACTGGCCTGCTTTATGTGTGCAGAACGTGAAGGGGAGAAGGAGATGGAGAGTCCTGACATAAAAAGCAGGGCGTTCTCGTAAACGCACATGTTCTGCACCAGGGGTGCCGTGCCGCACTATGCGGGGAGCCCAGGCCCTCCCTCCCTGCCCTGTCCGCATGTCCCTCTCCCTGTCTCGACAGTCCAGAAAGGACTCTTACACCTGCAGGGTCTCTGAGGCTCCTTGCAGGATCCTGGGGAAGACACACCAACGCAGTGACCCCAGCAGAGGGGAACTGGAGGGATGGACCGGAAGTGGCCTGCCGATGCGGCCTCTAAATCACTGACTGCAGGACAGTATTGTGTATCTGTGTGTGTGTCTGTGTGTGTGTTTGTCTGTGTGTGTCTATGTGTGTGTGTATGTGTGTATGTGTGTGTGTCTGTGTGTGTATGTGTGTGTCTGTGTCTGTTTGTGTCTATGTGTGTGTGTCTGTATGTGGGTCTGTCTGTGTGTGTATCTGTGTTTGTGTGTATGTGTTTGTGTGTGTGTGTGTGTGTGTGTGTGTGCATGTCTGTGTGTGTGTATTTAAGTGTGTGTGTGTCTGTCTATGTCTGTATGTGTGTGTGTGTGTGTGTGTGTATTTGCCTTCGGTCCTAAAAAGCTATGAGATGTAGCTATGGAACGGTAGCTATGGAGCGGTAGCTATAGCAACAAGGCCTGGAAAAGCCAGAGTCCTAATTGACGGCTTTGAACATCTCCAAAGTCGAATCCGGAATAGCAGCCCTTGACAACCCTTTGTGCTAGAGCAAACACACACAGCAACGTCCATAAGCCAACTCGGCACACACTAGGAACCAGTAAAGACACCAATAAACCCTGGCAAAGAAGCGCCTTTGTGTGTTTTTGAGTATTCTGAGATAAACAAACATGACTGGCAGTACGCTTTGGGTACCATGAAGCTCGCACCGTATCTGACAGCAGTCAACATGCCACTTTCCGGGCCGGAGAAACCTTTCAGGAAGGTTCCTCATGCATGCCACTTGCTCTCAGTTGCTCCCTCTTTTGTCAATCCCTCCGTCTGGCCATCAGAAGCCCCCCCGCCCTGAGCCATGTGATCACCTCCCACCCGCCCCTTCCCTTGCGACAGTCCGGGCTCGCGATCGCTATGCGGAAGCGACGTAGGGCTGAATTATTCATCCGTCACTCATCAATAATTCAGCCGCTCATCGGCGCCGTGCGGGAGAACAGATTGGCCTCGCGCGTTGGCACCTTGGGCTGAGTGTGGGGGGGGATGCTGTTTGTTGCCCTGGCGACGCCTCCCATAATCGTTTGTAAATGCACAATAAGATGTGCCCGTAGGTGTAAGCGCACTCGCACGCAGCTAGGCCATCTTCCTACACACACGGACTCACACTTACAGATTATGTATCTATATCTACTGTGGGGATATATGTGGGCATAACCCTAATCCCAACTATGACACCCTTAACCCTACCCAGCCATAACCTTAACCCTACCCAGCCATAACCTTAACCATAAGTAACTAAACACAACAATAAAGTTTTTTTTTTTTCATTTTTAGTTCTGCTGGGTTTTGTAAAATTACAGTTTTCCTTGTGGGGACCCAAAAAACATGGTGAAATCTTACAGGTTTTTATCATATTGTGGGGAAACTTGGTCTGTACAATGTAATAATTGCAAAAACAAATGCACACACACAGACACAGACACACACATTCAGAATTACACAGATCTTCATGCACTGAAGTTTGTATCCATACATCCATCCATGTGAAACTTGCTCCTTACTCCTGACATCCTGCCACATGCACACGCACTGGGAAACACTGACAAGACTGACTTACATGGTCCACTGCAGCTTCTCGTTCTTGATAGAGTTGTACAATGCCTGTGGGGGGAGGGACAGGAAGTCAGCGACATGGCCAAGGGGTACGTGACACAGGGCCACCTCGGGCCACTCACAGGAACCCCTGAATGAGCTCAGAAGTACCGTCTCCTCAATGCAAAGACTGCACACCTGCACATGTCCTGGAGCGAGATAGAGAGCCGCCCGTTTGCTGATGGATTCGGCGGGGCCACAGCTGACTCAGCTCCAGTCCATCGTAACACCACAGAGCCGACAACCCCAGCATGATTGCAGGCAGACAGTATGGCATTTATTGCTGGTTCTCAAGCATAAAGGATAGACGACAGATCCCCATCCTACCCATCCTCTAGGGAAGCATCTTGGTATGACCCTTGCAGGCCACGGCTGGAGATGGAGACACACGGGGTGACACCTGATGCGACCCCCAGCTCATACTCCCTTTGAACACTGTCACGCCTGACTCATCAAAGACATTCTATATCACAAAAAGACCCCTAATTGTTGACACCTTAAAGTCTCACGTGCTGAATTTCACATTTTATTTATTCTGCAGGTTCTTTTTATCCAAAGTAATGAAGATTTGAGAAAGCAGGGTAAGGTACCCGGAGGTTAAGTGCCGTGCTTACAGACCCAAAGGTGAAATCACTCTGCTGACCCTGTGATTCAAACTGGTGACCTTCTGATTACAGGCACAGCATCCCAGCTCACTGAGCCACAGACACACAGCCATGCCTGCACCATTGCCTAAACAGACTTTATTGCTCCATCTCATCCACTTCAGTCGCGTAACCGCGAAGGGGTTCGGCAGCGTACAGAAGGACGCTGCTAGAGATTTTGGGCTCCATGAAAACATATCACATTGGGCCACCGACCCAGACCGATCCAATTACACTCCTAATTTTTTAGAGCCCCGGTCGCTCAGGAATCATCTTGGCACCCTTTACAGTGCCCCTAATAGGGGGTAATATGCTTTACACAGGTGACAGACTGTCTGCAATAAGACCCCGGAGGGGCAATCGTGCCGGCAAACAGCTTCAGACCAGGGGGAGCGCAGGGCATGTAACAGAGAGCAGACCGCTAACTGGGTTAGCCAGAGTCCTCAGCTACACACCATGTGTTTGCTCAGCAAAGTCATTTCCTGTGGGGCCGTTGGCGAAAGATTCACCATTTCACAGGGGCGAGGATGGGCTGGGTGAGGGACCCACCTTCAGGCGGACACGGAGACCCAGGGTAGGGTGCAGGGCTTTTATTCTACAACCTGCCATGTAACCACAACTAGAGCTCCTAATGACTTCACTTTGAGGAGGTGTGGCACGTCTTCGGGTCAGGGGATGACTTGTTAATTGATCGACCAGTTACATTTGATTATGTAGAGTGTATTTTCACAACAAGGTTTATACCAAGATTGAGTAAATGCAGAAAGGAAGGTATATCCAGCAAGGACTCCCTGACCATTGGCAGGCAGTCATGCAGGGCTGCTGGAGGAGGGTCCTTCAGCGCCAAGCCCCCTGCTCACCCAAGGAGCAGGCAGGATTCGCAAAGAGCAGAATCCCAGCCTGCCGCCCGAATTCCTAGCTGCCAGAGCCTGGACAGCCACCAAGGGGGCCTCCATCAGCAGAGAAGCACATGACTGTAGCAGTAGCAGGCAGGAGCTGGGGGTTAAGTACCAGGTTTCTAAGGGCACAGAAACCGCTCCAAAGAAGCTGTGCCTCCATCAGACCGGCTGCCTCGGACATCCGCCCGGAACGATGCTACGTAACAAACCTAACCTAACAAAACTGCACCTGTGAGCCTAAATCCTTGCCGATTCCCACCAGTAGGGGGCAGAGTGAGCTGAACATTAACACAGATAGCTACCCTCCCGTCATCTGCTGGCTTCTGCAAACCTGAAGCCTCCAATGGGGCCCCAGGTCTATCAAACCATTCCCAACAAACAACAATAACCAACAAGTTTGCGTCACCCCCCCCACACACAAATCCTTGTTATGCTATTTTGGTGCTTTGCTGAAGTTCTCATGCCATTAAATTAATGTCCACCAGCAGAAGTTCTGGTTTACCCATGATGCATCGCTGCAGCGGCATTCTGAGCATACCAGGCACCAAGAAGGTGGTTCAGTTTAAACTGGTATTAAAAAACACAAACCCCGTTTCCCTGAGCTAGGCTGTAAAAACCTGAGGGATTTAAAAGGAAAAAACACATGATGGTAATAAAAAAAGATGGAAATATAAGTTAGTTTACATTAAATGATAAATACACTTTGAGAAACTCTCCTAGGACTGGTCTCCCAGTTTACACTCAGTCCATCCACACATACCACCCAGGTCTCCCAGTACCAACATCCCCAGAGACAGGTAAGCTGGTATGTTTCCTGACACTACTCACAGACCCAGCCTTATATAACATGAAAGTAATCCCTTTACAGAGAAATGTACTGTTCTGGCCACCATCATGTTCAGCTAGGAAGAAGAAATGTGTCCTGTGATGATATGAGGAGGTATTAAAAAAAACGACAGTTATCCCTGAGAGGGACGAGATACTACAAAGACCCGATGTGGCTGTAGACGGAGCCGAGAGGAGAGAAGACAGCATGATGAGCCAAACTGCTGGGTTTTTGCTGTGCCAGGCATGTTGTGACATGATAATCACAGAACCAGGTGAGACCTAATATGAAGACAATCCCAACTTCTCATGCAAAGGTGAACCAAGCTGTTTAGTACACATGTATATCACAATGAGGTTTCTGATACAAAACTCAACAAAAACTATAATACAAACTGCAACTGTAGCATGTGAGGTATAATGAGAAGATGACTCCAGCAGATGAGGTATAATGAGAAGATGACTCCACCAGGTGAGGTATAATGAGAAGATGACTGCACTAGGTGAGCTATAATGAGAAGATGACTCCAGCAGATGAGGTATAATGAGAAGATGACTCCACCAGGTGAGGTATAATGAGAAGATGACTCCACCAGATGAGGTATAATGAGAAAATGACTCCACCAGGTGAGCTATAATGAGAAGATGACTGCACTAGGTGAGCTATAATGAGAAGATGACTCCACCAGGTGAGCTATAATGAGAAGATG
>JAAGVU020000041.1:2283310-2296470 GCA_011763525.2 Mormyrus iriodes
GATGAATGAAAGAGCGACGCTTATTATCCGTATGAAAACATCTTTAGAATAAATATATTCCCTTCAATTAAAGCGTTACACGAGTCAGCATCGGCATTTTGCAATACGAATCCTTCATTATAAATATTAGTATAAATCAGTCTAAATTGTAAAGTTCCGTTATGTAATTGTATTTTATTACCCTTGCCAGATTTTGTATAGCGGCTTTTGAAATTAAGCCGGAAAGTTTACCAAAGTTGTGAAGATGTAATTTTCGACAGTGTAAAACTATTAGGTGGGTTAAATGCCACCGGGAATTGTTTTATTATAATCTAAACCAAGCGGATGCTGCATGACTAAACGTGCCTAACAAGCAGGAAAGTGCGCTTCTGTAATGTTTATACGGGTGTGCTTTCCCCAGCTGAGCGCCTTTGTGAAGTATCTGCTCACTGAGCTTGTCTGCAGCATCTTGAAATACCGTGAGCAGCACTGACTCATTTCACAGCCACGTTGTTCCGGGTTTACACGCGGTTTCTAATTAAAAAAAAAAACTCGGCATAGGTACTGTTCCGTCGATTGTTTAGAAACGAGTTGAACAAACGTCTCTTTCTTTTTAGAACTTTTCAAGTACCGTTTCCTGTTCTGAAGTCAATATCTAATGACACAATTGTGACACCTGCTTATGTATGGATGCTAGTGTTGGATTTGAACCACGGTATTTTTTAGCTATGGAAAAGATCAGGGGCTAATCAAGTTTACCTGGGGCTTGACTTTTGTCTTTTTTGAAGGAAGATTGGCATCGGGGCTAAAATACTCAGGGCTGTAGCCCCGAGTGATCGGACCTAACGTCGCCCATGATTTGAATCTACAACCGTCTTCTGTGAATGCTGGAAACCTCGATCTTTCTCGAGGCGCTTTCTGTATACAGTGCATGTGGCATGGCAGACGGCGCATTAGGCATAGTATCAGTGGTGTACGTGTATGCATGTGTGGTAGTGGTGGTGAGGGGCGGTCACGTTGCCAGGGTAACCTTATCAGTTCGTAATGGTCTATCTGGTACCTGTAGGTTGGCTATGACACACTCACCTGTGGGCTTCCTCTACTAGTTCCAGTCACCCACAGAGTTTGGAATAAACAGTGTCGATGTAGGAAGTGTGTGTGTGGTGTGGGGGGGGTACATTGAGGAACAGTGTAGGGCATGACAGAAAGTAGGAACTGATATTGGGAAGAGCAGCACTTTGCTGGGTGATATGAAGCGGGCTAGACTGGGAACCAGTCAAATGGGCAGTTTATCAGTCTTGACAAGCAGGGTATGTCGGGGGGTAGGGTGCTCCTCACTGTGACTGTTCAGCCAATTCAGCAGCGCAGGTTAATGGTCTGAAGCTGTTCCATCATGGCTTTTGCTGATTAGCGCGGGCCGCTAGCTGAAACAGCACACTTTCCCTCTGTCCGCCTTCCCCTTCCGTCTTTGCCTTCTGCCAGCCCCCTCGCATTGTGGCTCGAAGTTTTCCCCCGGTTTCCTGAACCCGGCCCCTGCAGGATTCACCTCCCTGATTCTCCTCAAGAACAGCCCCCCACTTATAACCGTTTGGTCATGAATGCACTTTAATTTAAGTGTTAGGACAGGCCATGCCACCACAGTTTTTTTTTCGATATTATAGAGTTAATTTTCAGCCGTGTACATTTTCCTAAATGTTATTTCTGCAAAAGCAGACTGTCTGGAACACGCTGACTCCCTCTTCCTTCACTAATGCGCTTGTGTCTATGTGTGTGTTTGTGGTCCATGGCAGGAGGAAGTCATTCGTGTTCTGCGGCCTCTACGCGGCTCTCATCTTTGGGGGCCAGTACTTTATGAGGCAGAGGCCCAAGCTGGACCTGCGGAAACCACTGGTGCTGTGGTCGCTCAGCCTGGCCATCTTTAGGTGAGTGTGAACTTCAGGGTCGCACGGCCTGTCTCGCGGTCGCTCAAGACTGATCTCAGAAATCACATCCTTTATGAGTCTTATTATTTCAGAAAGATTTGGGGGTTTTTTTGAGAATGATTTGTCTCGTCAAAATCTCACCTGCCAATTAAGTAACTATAAGGTGGATCTGAGCATTGAGTATTCACTTGTCAAGGAAATTGCCTTCGCTGATAGGTCAGCGTGATCTATGCAGGTTAGGTTACTCAAAGGTTGCCTTGGAAACAGAAGTGTGAGCTCTTGTCCAACTCGTTTCCCTAGCGGCAGTTGACATCAACACAGCAGGGGACTGGCTGAGATTTTGTTATGAAGCATGTGCATTTGCTGCATAATAGCACACTTAAAACACGTATTTAAAAAGAAAATGTCATTATAATCACCTGGGGAGACAACCTCAGGGGAAAACAGCAGAGCACGGTAGCTGTTACAGAAATGAGTCTTATTCTGTTACCACCTGACACCCTCAGTAGAACCTCCTGGCTCCTGCTGACTGGGCTGTAAGTCTTGTCTATATAAGAGCGCCTCTGGCTGTGTGAGCAAGACCCGAATGTGGGTCTGACATCAGCAGCACGGCACGGCTCCAGCATGGACAAAGTAGCAGTGAAGAAGTGTGCCCAGCGTTCAGAGAGCTTTGGAGATGCACCAGCAGCGGCCAAAGCACGGCCTGGTGGGCGGCTCCATGTTTCGCCTGCTCCTCTCCAGGTTGGGGGCATTTCGAGTCTCTGGAACATTCCGGCACAGCTGCCAGGGCAACCCCGAGGCGTCGTTCCCTTATCAACGCTTGCGATGCAGATGCCTAAGTGACGTATAAAAATGTGACTTTACTGGTTAGGCAGTTGCCAAGCGACATTGTTAAGGTGTCAATTATATGTCGCCGTGGCAGCAGGGGGGCCACGTGCCATTGACAGTGTTGAGATCTCGATTGAGTTAGGGGCTCGCTGCCTTTTCGTGTGCAGGCTCTGGCTAGATGCACGCAGCCAGATCCACTGAGGGCCGCAGATGTACGGCACAAATACGGTGGCGGAATGTCCAGTTTGCCAGTCAGGTCAGCAGGGCGTCCGCCCCTAATCAGCTGCATGCTGCCAGATGGGCATGACAGCACCTCCGCTGATGCAGCAAAACCCCCCCCACACACCCTGGGCCCGATGGGACGTCCACTGACCCTGGATCAGCATTCAGAATAAAGTCAGGTCAGCTGGTCCTGGATCAGCCTCGTGGGAAGAGTTCAGCTGGGATCCAGGTGCAGAACAGCTGGCATAGTGGCGGCCGGAATGCACCATGCGGCTGTGCGCAGCGCTGCGTGGCTGTCAGACCTGCCAAATGGCGGCGTAAAAAAGCTATGCCGCGGCTCTGGGGTGACTCCCACGGCATGGGGGCGCCTGAGCACTCTCTGGAAATTTAAGAATTTCACCAAATCAGCAAAAGCATTTTCTGGTTCTTTCAGTGCGGGAGGACAGCCTCCCGTGTTTGGAAAGTCTTCTTCTCATGCAGAATGCCTCAAATTTTTCCTTCAAGTATGCAGTGGGCCATACTGTACGGCCCCCGGCTGCATTGTTAGGGGTGTCGGCTGGCCGCCAATTGCCCTGGAAAGTCATTAAGCAAACTCCATGACAAGGGTACTGGACCAGGGGGGGCAGGCGTTCTCCAGTGACAGAGACAAAGGATGGTATTTATTCAGCAGGTGAAGAATGAAGCCTTGCTTTGCAGAAGGTTTAAGCACACTCTGCCAGACCAGCACCACCTTGCACCTGGAGATGCATGTAAACACTGACACCTTTAAATGAAATTAAAAATAGGGGCTGCATTGTAATATTGTGCATTTTAGGCATCGGTTTGTATCTATGTTATGTCCAGGATCTGTGTAGATGAAAGGGACCCTGCCGGGACCCACAATGTCTGGGTTATGAAGCCACCTTACGTTACTTGCTGTTCCTAATGGAGTCACCCGTTTCAACTTCTCTCCAAAGACGGCTGATCTTCCACCCTGTAGGCTGACAAGGAATATCTGACTCACTGCCAGTAACCTGTGAAAAGCCTATTGTTATAATGAGGTGCCATTAAGAAGGCTTCGTCCTGGCATCCATGTAGATGGTGTTCCTCTGGAATGTTCCATTTTCTTTAGGATTCCCAGAGGCATGGTCATTGCTTTTAATGGCCACGTCCAGCCACGTTCTGACTGCTCCTGCTCTTTCATCTTGAACTTCATGCATTATTATGGTCTTTTCTAATGCATTGGATCTTCTCCTAATCTGACCAAAGTAACATTCAGGCCTGTAATTCAGTCTGGAAGTCCAGGCTTGGTTTGATCTAGAATCTGCTCCTTTGCCTTGCAGTCCAAGCTGTTCTAAAAAGTCTTCGTCAGGGCCAAAGACCGAAGGTGCTGATACGATTCCTCTCCTGCTTCATCACTGTCCAGTTTTTACTTCCATAAAGAGCCTCAGAAAAATCCCACATTCTGAACAACCGTGATCCTTGTTCTTAGATTGTTAAACGTGTAAATACAGGAACTTCACCCACAGAAAACACATGCAGTGTTCACGCCCAGTCTCACTGCAGCTTGCTGTTAAGCTGAATATCCTGCAGAACTCTTCAGTCTTAATTTATTCAAAGAGGAGTTTATATAGCAGGTCTCGACTTATGTAAAACCGACTTACACTATAAGGTGCTTTGGGTGAAATGGGGAAGATAATTCCTACTTATGTAAGGGTTAGTGGAACGGATTGCTGATGTCAGTCGGGACCTGCCTGTACTTTGGATTTCCTGGCTAAATTTGGGGGGGGGGTCGAGGCAAGGTGTCAAAGAGAGTGCAGAGTAATATGTAGAGTGTGTTGATGTTGAGGTAGGATCCTTGGCTGGGCAATGGTGTACCTCACTCGGCACTGTGCCAAGTCATTTACGCAGACACTTGGAAACTAAACACAGTGGGGGGTGTGATCGGGGACACGTGCGGTATACCGCAGGCAGGTGGCAGAAAGCGGCGATGCCGCGTCTCTGATTTCACAGCTTCCCCACCTTGGTGATAAGCCGGCGGGAAGTTGGCGTCAGCAACTACATTTACACTTAAGCTTTTATGCAGAGCGTGTTGCGGTTTTTCACATAGCTGGGCGTGTTACCGGACCAGAGTAAGTTAATGGGGAGGGCCACGGGACAACCATCTTCACGACCTCTCGGCCTGAGCACCTCGTGGTCCAGCTGCCGGGATTCTCCTCGGGCCTGAGTAAATATATCTATACAGCCAGAGAGTGTGGCTGTCAGATAGGCTCCCCGGCGTCCCGGGCTCCATGTGCAGAGACAGGTGTGAGGTCTTCACCGGGAGATGGTACGTGAGACGAAAACGCTGTGTGGATTCACGCTGTCCAACTCGCATGTTCTCATGCGAAAAGATTCCGGCTCAGTGACGCAGTAATTGCTGACGTGTCTGTGATTCTTTTCTGCTTTTAGTGACCAAATCTAACAAATTACAAGAAAACTAGGTGCAGAACTGTTGGTAAGCAACAAGCTGGTCCATCTGAACTGGGGTACACTGGAGCAGAGAAGAGCCGATGTTATTTTATGCTACGATAATCAGCTGACGCCCCTTTGTGACCCCCCACCCTCTGTCCGCAGCATCATCGGGGCGGTGCGCACCGGCTGCTACATGCTGCACATCCTAAACACCAGCGGCTTCAAGCGCTCCGTCTGTGACCAGGGCTTCTACAGTGGGCCTGTCAGCAAGTTCTGGGCCTACGCCTTCGTTGTGAGCAAGGCCCCTGAGCTAGGTAGGCCCTGCCGGAAGGAAGGGGGCAGCGGGGTGCTTGAGACTGGCAAACGCCTGGGGAGAGATAAACTTTCACTCCCCTCCCTGCAAAGCAAATGCACCAGTCAATGCGTCTCAAGACCAAAATTGAATGACATTAAGGTTTTACTTAGCGTGACTGCCAGGTCTCCTGCAACGCACTGACGTAATCAGTCAGGCGCACAGCAGCGTGAGTGTCCTTGCTGTGCGATGGTCCGGCCTCCAAAATAAGAGGGAGATAACTACTGACAATAAAGGGCCACTGGAACGATGCTGACCCAGCTAGAATCACTCACGGAAGGATGGACGTCACTGTTAGACACCTCTCCTGCAGGAAAGATCAGGGGATAGTGCAAGCAGCTAGAGAACGCACTGCAGCATCCACTTTGTCCGTGAGTCTTTGTGGATGCATTACTGAATGTCACCCCACAACCGCGCACTCTCTCTCTACCGCCCCCTGCAGGCGACACGGTGTTCATCGTCCTGCGAAAGCAACGACTCATCTTCCTGCACTGGTACCACCACATCACCGTCCTGCTCTACTCCTGGTACTCCTACAAGGATCAGGTGGCGGGCGGGGGCTGGTTCATGACCATGAACTACCTGGTGCACGCCCTCATGTACAGTTACTATGCCGTGCGGGCGGCTGGCGTGCGTGTGCCCCGCCCCTGCGCCATGGTAATTACCGCCATCCAGATCGCGCAGATGGCCATGGGGCTGGCCGTTAGCGCTCTGGTCTACCGCTGGATGCAGGAAGGCCACTGCCCCTCCTACCTGGACAACATTGTGTGGGCCACCCTCATGTACTTCAGCTACTTACTCCTCTTCTCCTTCTTCTTTTACAAGTCCTACCTCAAGGGCAGGAGCATTAAGGGGGGCAAAGAAGACTAGATTCTGGTAGGGGGGGTGGGGGTTGGGATCAGAAGTTGGGGGTTTAGGGGTTAAGTCTTAGGGCAGGGTTCCCCAGTTCCAGTCCTGGAGGGCCAGTCTGCAACAGTTTGCAGATTTCCCTGCTCAAACACGTCTTAATCAGCAAATTACCACACCTACTAAACCTGGTAATTAGCTGATTAAGACGTGTTTAAAACTGTGTTGTGGACCGGCCCTCCGGAACCGGAACTGGGGAACCCTGGTTTAGGGTACCACAAGACCAACATACTGCAATGCAGGCCGTCCTTCGCCTTCGCTAATATTCTTGACTCTCTTTCACTTTCTTGGGGCAGAACACATCCCTTGCCAAAAGAAGAGAACAAAAACATGCATGTCAAAGCCAGGAGACAATGGTCATGGTCCAAGTTTCTTTAATCGTCGATTTCGGAATTCTGCAGAAGGTGGTTCATGTGCTTCCTGCTGAATTCTGGGATTGCTCGTGGTTTGTAGCCACAGGATTAGGGAAGGAGGTTGGATGTCGGCATTCAGTCTTCAGACCAAGTCTCTTCTCAGTTGGTTTTAGCACTTCTTATATCTCATCCCTCTGGGTTTGGCTAATGCATGCGCCCACACCAAGTCTGGAGGCGTAGGTTCACCTCAGAAACACCTTCAAAGGGTTTCAACGATGCTGGAGCAGCGGACGTCTTTCAGTAGTAAAGTACCAGGCTGAGATCTTTCAGGCACTGGTAGGGAGATGACAGTTTTGTGACACAGAAATTGTAAGTGACACTGGTGTCACCGATGTTAGAACATTTTACCTCACAAGCAGTTTACCGTAACAGCAGAAAAACATGAAAGTCACTGAGGGACGCCAATAGTTAGAGAGTGTAGGTAGAACTATCACTGAGCATCAGCCTGTAGTTGTCAGGAACTCTCTCTGAATTTAAGGTCATGTTAAGAATCCAGTCAGGGCGTTTTGCACCAATTCGTTCGTGGCAGAAAGCGGAAAAACTCAGTGCTGGGGTCACACTCACAGGTATCAGCCAAGGGCTGATCTTGGCTGCCACCAGCCTGGTGTGACACCCAAGGCGCTCCATTATCGCTCTGTTAAAAGCATTCAAGAGATGTGAGATTGCATGAATGCGGTCATCAGAGGCATCCGGCCAAACCAGCCTGAGTGGATCCCATAGAAGGCCCGCCCCCCAAGCCACACCAGCGCGGCAGTAAAGTGTCACCACCCTTACGCCGGCTTCCTCATTCTGCCTGCTTCTCGATCCTGCCTGATGGATCCCTCAGCCAACCAAGGGCTCCTGGGAAGTTCTACCCTCTCGGTAATGCTGAGAGGAACTCGGCAAACCCATCGTGTATTTGGCTTCCAGTTTGAAATGACACTTTAATGCACTGCTGCCCAGGCTGAGCTCTGAATGTGCGAATGGCTAGTTGTAGAGAAGCAGAAAGTCTCCAGAATATCCAGAATAAGTGGTTTTATGGTTATTGTGTAAAATTAGATAACAAGGAGTTATTTATTTTCTTAACTGCATGGCAGCTCCAGAAGTATTAGAAGTAGCCCATGGCCTATCAACCTTTCCAGACAGTATTGGTGAACATTTTGTCTTTCCTGCATCAGGTAGTTCGCCATATTTTAGCAAAGCTCATATCACTCTCTGGTAATGAGGAATCCTGGATCCGACGTTAGACCAAAGCAAGGCCCTCAGGCAAACTGACGTTAGGACACAAAAACATCCAAAATATGGAGCTTTTAGTAATAGTGGTGGTGGTTTTCAACTCAATGTTTGTTCAAAATACACTTAAAGAAAATGTGTATTTTTATAAGGAAAAAGACAGGGAAATGTTATTTGAAAAACAGTCATGGACAAATCTTGCATAAAATACAAGATCCTTCGTGTGTTTTGGATCTAAGGTGAATATGTCTGAGGTGACTGAAGCTGCTGTAACGTGATCATTTAGATATAATTTGGAGGTCATTGATTTTTGTCACAGTCACTACAAATATGGATTCATTGATTTTTTTTAAACTGACAAATACAGCGGTCAGTCTCTTATGAAAAACATAGACACTGTGTAATACTTCTGTATCCTCTCTGCAGTATATGGTGGAAAAGGCAATATTTCCATTGTATTTCTGTTAAAACATCACCAACCGTTTTCTCATCAGTTTGGTTATGGCTCTGTTGTTTCCCTTCCTACACAGAACAGAGAGCAGGAGAACGCGTATGTAGTTAGACATACCCAGTTACGAGCTAAGTTACGTTTTATAAGCACACCCAAGTAACAGAGAGGCTTTGTAATGTGTAGCGCTTTCTCCCGACACCAAGCCCGGTGCAGCATAAAGCAGCATATCCCAGGGCAGGATGATGACCGCGAATCACATCATCGGATATAAACATATTAAAGCACCAAATAAGATGTATAAGAACATAGCAAGTCTCATGTTGATTTGCGCATCCGAGCTGTGTGACCTGAGTCCGTTACCTTGTGCCAAATCGTGGCTGCATGGCAGAGCTGCTGATACAAAACCTACTTTCTAACTTCCATCGGTCCATCGCAAACCCGAGGCGCGAATCTATGTCAAAACGCCGCAAAGTGTTCTTCGTTTGTGCGGGTGTTGTCCCGCAAAAGCCGCTGCTGAAAGCTTAGATGAGCACAGACTGTGTGTGATACAGCGTCAGTCGGCTCTCATAGCACAGAGATGTCAATGGTACCCCTTCTCCATCCATGAGCGTCTCATTGTTTTTCTGTGGTGATGACAAAGAGTGCAAGAGATTGTAACATATTGCAATTTCTAAAGAAAAGAAAAGTTTAAGGGCTTTGTGTTTAAATGTTTTAGTAAAAAGACATCATTTTACTGAAAATGTGTTTTGTGTTCTATTTTTTTTTAATTACCAAAAGTTAGTAGTAGTTGTACTATGAAGGTGAAGCAGATTTGTTATGGCCTGGGTCCTAAGTGTAGTCTATACTGTCCCCTTTAATGTGTAGATTTAATATAGTAAAGAGTTGTTCAGTCTGACCACTAAACATTTTGTCCTTGTTTTGAGTATGTAGGCAGCAAGCAAAAATATTGCAGATCTGCTTCTCTTCAAACGAACAAAAAACTAACAATATATACAGGCCTACCTTCGCACCTTCTTAAACAGCACTCAGGATGATGCACGCCATAATTAAGTTTGACATTGTGGGAGTTACAGGCTGCACCCCTGGCGGCCCTGTGCTTCACCCGAGCGGTCCCGCACTGAACTGACGTTTCGTAAATGGCCGGATGCTATAACGTCCCCCCCCCCCCCCCGAGATTGTCCATCGTGCTACATCTGCATTGCAATGCTGCCACCACCCGGTGAAAAGCATCATGTCATTTTCTACTGGCGTTCGGGCCTGCATGAAATCCAGAGGCGTAAATGTTTGTTGTTATACAGCCCTATAAACACGGTCCTGTAAATAGTTTGAATTTCTGACGTGGCGTTTATATATTTCACATTTGCTGGAGTTAGTTTGCTGTCTTTGTGCCCTTTAACCCGACTAACAGAATATTAGGATGACTTAAATCACTCCGGGTACGTTTAGCACCATTAGGTAAAATGTTTTATATGCTTGACTCCGAGATTATACCCTAGAAGCTACGAGAGTGTAGCTGCAACACAGTCCATATTACCGGGGGGGGGGAGTTGGCAATGTTCGTGGTACTGACAATGCGCGTGCACGCGAAAGGGGGGAGGATTTCGGCTGCTGTCTGTAGCGATAGTATACAAACCTGCTTCATGTAACATTCCACTAGAGGGCAGCAGACTGTAAGGAACATATTGCTTCTGAACGACAGCGACTATCTACACGGCTGTTACGCAGGCGGCGGTGGAATCGCGGTGTTTAAATGCTCTTTCATCTCTCCTCTGCACTATCACCGCTGGGTCCTTGAATAAGGCTCCAGGGACTGTCTGACCCAGCATTCTAAATTATACGTTGTTTTGGACAAAAGAATCTGCTAAATAAATATTATTTAATCACAAATGGCTGAAATAAAAAGTATGAACAGACAAGGTGCTCAATACCTGGTGTAGTACCTACTGTTGTGTGGCATGTCATACATCCAATAAAGGTAAATTAGGATAAGTTTAATCCTGCATGGGACGAGGGGCTTTGTAAGGTGGATGCATAGAGAGATGGCTGGACAGATGCAACCAGCAGATGGAAGTTCTACATTCTGCCAGTGTCTCAGCACATTACGGTTAGTGGTCCATTTAAGGAAGGTATACTATACACTGCATCTCCTGTTGCAACTGAAACACTCTGCTCTGATGTCACATGTAGACTGAGGGTAGTGACGTCCAGTCTATGTCCTGTAGTCTTCAGAGAAACCTCTTATAATCAACATTCATGCATGTATCTGAGGAAAATGAGGGGAAAAATCACACAAAAGCAAGCTAACTGATGACCATGCTGTGGAGGAGCTGCCCTGTGCTGTGGTGGACGCTGAGATGTTCACGGTTTTACATGTTTATCTGCAGCGGTCTCAGGAGCGATGAGGCAGCTATAAAGGGGTTTCAGCTTTGCCTGTGTTCTCGCATGAATGCTTTCTACGCACAGGGCTGCACTGGGATTAAAATCTGGCCCTGGACTTTGGGCTCCCCCATGGCCCCACAGTAAATTTTGCTGAATGGCAGGCAAGGGGAGAGGGCACCCCCATGATAAATTTTGGCGCTCACATACCCATCAACCCACCTGGAGACTGCCTGGTATGCCAGATGGCCAGTCCAGCCCTACCTACACCCAACCAGGTTCAAGCCAATGGCAATTAAAGAATGTCTCAAGGAATGCATTTCAGGAAGCACCAGCCTGGCATCTAAACAGGTGAGGCCATAAGAACGAAACAAACAAAAAAGATATATGGACAGTTTCAAGGTTTGTTGCCATGCAGGGCAACATATCCATCATTTTAGTCACAGGTTACTGGGGTGTGCTCTCCAAACCCACTGCTAGACAGCCACCACCCATGCACAGCTTAGCCTTAAACCCATAGGTACTCACTCGTTACCAAGGGATGGGAGGCACCTGTTGATCAGGTAATTAAGCTGTCTGTGTACAAGAACAAAGATGACAAAAAGTAACGAGAAGTGATGTCACATCCGAAACCAAGGCTCCGAGGTGTGTATCGAGTTCACAGGGCAGACGTCCGCTTCGAGGCTGGTATTGCCCTCAGAGAATCACACAACTGACAACAAACAAGACTTTGCTTCCCAGCGGGATGCAAAAACAAGTGAAGCCGCATACGTTTTGTGGGTTCTATTGGTTGGTGTGAAGATTTTGAGTGTCGCATCAAACAGGTCGCTAATGAGAGCTGACGTTTTTGAGGAGTTTTTGGCTGGAGAGGTTATTAAGACAAGATAAATATTATTGATCCCAGGGGGAAATTGTTGAAATGATTGGAGTTGTTCAATATTTTGTTCTTTTTTATTGTCCATCTTTTTCTATCTAAAAAATATAAGCACAAAGAAAGAGATATTTTCAAGTTTGGACATATATTTGTTTTTAAAATGAGAAATGTTAAGCCTGAATACAGTGAAATAACTTCATCCGTATAAACGTTTGTCCTAGTCAGGGTCACGGGGGGGTCTGGAGCCTATCCCAGAGCCTATGGGTTCAAGGCAGGGAACAGCCAGGATGGGGTGCCAACTCATCCCAGGGCTTACTCACACACTGCTCACACCTATGAGCAATTTGGTAACTGCAACTCACCTTAGCACGTTTTTGAACTGGAGCCAAGGTGGAGACCTGAACCCTGGTCCCAGAGGTGTGAGGCAACAGTGTTAATTACTACGTCACTAAGCCACCCTGACTAACTTTTGCTTCTGAATAAGAATTGATAAAAAAACGTCCCTTCCCACACAGACACATTCCACTGTCCTTGCTAAAGTTAAATAAGCTTGTTCAAGTTATAAAAATACATTTATTGTCCAACTGAAGCTTAACATATACATTACAATTCATATTTTTTGGTCATGTTAGTAACACAGTGAGCGCATATATGTACATTAGGCACATAATATACTCACTGGCCACTTTATTAGCTTCACCTTGCTAGTAATGGGTCGGACCCCCATTCGCCTTCAAAATTTCCTCAGAGACTCTGGTCCATGTTGACATGATGCATCACGCAGTTGCTGCAGATTTGTCAGCTGCGCCTTCATGATGCGAATCTCCCATTCCGCCACATCCCATAGCTGCTCTACTGGATTGAGATCTGGTGGCTGGAGAGGCCATTTGAAGACAGTGAATTCACTGTCATGTTCAAGGAACCAGTCTGAGATGATATGAGCTTTGTGACATGGAGCGTGATCCTGCTGGAAGTGATCATTAGAAGCTGGGTGCACCATGGTCAATAAGGGATGGACATGGTCAGCAACAAGACTCAGGTAGGCTGGGGCTTTTAAACGATGCTCAGCTGGTACTAAGGGGCCTAAGTGTACCAAGAAAACATCTCCCACACCATTACACCACCAGCAGCCCGATACAAGGCAGGATGGATCCATGCTTTCATGCCGTTTACGCCAAACTCTGACCCCGTC
>JAAGVU020000041.1:2314840-2325453 GCA_011763525.2 Mormyrus iriodes
TATGAAGGCCATTAGTATTTCAAATGCATGCTTGGAAAGTGAATAGGTTTGAACTGCTTGTGCTCAGAAGCTTATACTGTAAGATATAACTCCTGTTAAGGTGGGACTAAGCACTAATCATTCACTATCCTGTCCTGTTCATTCACATGGAACGGCAGGGTCAGAGTGCCAGCGGTGCTGTCTCTCGGCCCCCTCGCCTTCGCAGAAAGTCATGTCCAGACACATCCGGAGCGGCTTATAGACCTTATAGATGGGTGACCAAAGGCCAACAGAGTAACCAGACAGTAGGTTTCATGGCTGAGGTTCAGTCCCACTCTGTTTATCTATATAACGTTGGCTCCTACGTGGTCCCCGAAGACCATGTTACCTCAAAGCCAGCGACACCAAACGAAACCACTAATGAGTAGGTAAAAAGTAATTAGTGACAAAGGTGTGCAGGCTGTCTGACAGCGGCTCGCTGTAGAGTTTTTATAGATGGTAAACGCATTCGCTCTCACACGTGTCGCAATATGTGTGAGTCACGTTTCACTGCACCCGCTGGCTTTAGCGTATACGGACACGCTGCCTGTCCAGCCACCTTCTCTGCGTGATGCATGCAGCGTGATGCCCAGCCGCTCTGACGGGATGAGTGCGCTTTTGCCGCGTGTCAGTCAGGAATGTGCCAGTGGGAGTGTGTTTACACAAAGCAGGATCCCGGGGTGGAGTCTGGGGTGATCCATCGCACGTGTTCTTCATTTCAATAATGCGCCTAAGCTGCACTCCCACCTTCCGCCACAAGGGTGCGGGGATTACTGCCTTGCCGAGACTGGAGCTGGCGGGACAGGCCTTGCGAGACCTCGTCATCTGTCAGGCTGGCTTTTCAGCAAGCCCACGGGGCTGCCCATGTTGCTAAGTGCTGACGCTGCAGCCGTGGCCCGTGGATTCCGACTTGCCCTGCGGCCCTGATGTCACATTCTGTCGACTGGTGCCGAGAGGGTCCTCTCCCAACATTGTTCCATGGTGCCCCACGCGTGTTCAGGCAGGATCCAGCATGAGGAAGTATGCTAGTGCAGGACGGGGGGTGTGTGATAGTTTCCCGTAATGGCACAGAAATTTTACTCACGCTGTCGGGACACGTTTACACACGGCCCTTTCCTCAACAATTAGGGGACCGATTAGGGCCCTCTCTCACCCAGTTGCTGCATGCCCATTGGCTGCTTGCTTTGCTTCAGCTGTGGTCTGGATGGTCTTTGCTTAATACAGGTGTGTAAACATTGCCACTCAAGCTCACGGCTAGCCCTGGGGTTTCCATGGAACAGTGGGGCACTAGCGGCCGGGTGAACACCTGTGTTGGTCCAGGGTCCAGGGAACCGCTGCCTGAGATTTGTATGGATGCCCCGGAGCAGGCCAACGTCAGGTGAAGACCACAGACTTTGATACCTCGCACAGTCCGTGGCAATATCAAGAAGATGGCAGTAGATCGCGGCATCCTACCCGCACAAACCTGCTGATTGGTTTGCGTTGGTGTCTCATGCTTGGTTACTCAGCATTTACTTTTTTTTTGGTTTTTTTTTACATGCTGCTTGTGTACATGAATCGTTTTAGACTTCTGTAGCTCCCCTGTGCTGGCAGAGGCTTGCTGTCCAGGTGAGGACGAAGGATGGTTTTTGTGACCTGCCCTGTCTCCTGAGGATCAGGGCTTCCAGGCACAGTAAAGGCCCGTGCTGCTTTGTGGACGCTGGCCTGGCCAGCGGGACGGTGTGAGGGTCAGCGGTTCATTGACTCCGATTAGCTCACGTTCCCGAGTAGCGCCCACCCTGTGTCACCGTCGGTGGTCATGTGATCACAATCTGCCCTATTGTGCATTGTCTTCCCTCATGTGACCCCAGGACAAGGCAGCTTTATGCTCGTTTGCATGTGTGCATACACACACACACACACCCCAAACAGTACCAGCGATGACACAGTAACAGAGTGGACATGGGAGGCGGGAGCTGGACCACCGACATCTGCAGATGCTCAGATGAAACTCGAGATTCGCGGTTCTTCTCCCAGTTTCTCATGAATGTTTAGCAGAGGGTGGGGAGAGGTACAGAGCCTGAAGAGCATGCCTGGTGATGTAACGATCGTGATGTCATCTGGAAGGCAGTCAGATCAGCCACCTCGAATGTTGGGGTCACGGCATATCCAGCAGGAGGGCTTGGGCTGCCCTGAAGAGGAGGGCTTCCGCACCCCTAAAGCCGAATGACCATAGAGTCAGGCCCTGTGCAGGCAGCACCCAGTCCTATCTGTTGCACTGCTGTTTCCCTGGGGGACGTGGCTTTGATACGTTAATCACGTGTTCTCACACCCCGGAGTATGCTCACCTGGAGTCGCTCCATATCCTAGCGCGTTCTGTTCTATGCTATCATGTTTATCGCCAACAAAGATGGGACACCGTACATGCCATTTGGGGCTACACTAACCCCCTCCCCTCTCCCACAGGTGGACTACGCCAAGGTGCTGCACTACGTAGGGGCCGGGGTGGCCTTCCCCACCAGCATGCTGTTCGTGAGCCTCCAGTCAGCGCTGACCTACCGGCTGGCCAAGACCCAGGCAGAGTACGGTGTGGCCCACTTACGCCTGGGGATGATGCTGCTGGCCTTAGTCTCCCTGGTACTCAGTATCCTTCAGCTGGGTGGGTGTGTGTGTGTGGGTCATATAATTATTGCATTGTAGGGACCATATGTCCCCACAATTTGAGAACAACCTGGTATTTTGACGTTGTGGGGACCATTTTTTCAGTCCCTACTAGGGGAAACTCGGTTTCATAAAAATATGGCTGCAAAAAAACTGAAAATGCCAAAAGTCTTGTATTTTCTTTGGTTACTTATGGTTAAGGTTAGGGCTGGGTAGGGTTAAGGTCATCGTATTCGGGATTGCGCATGGAGATAAAAGGACAGTCACCACAGAGAAATGAAGACAAACATGTGTGTGGGTGTTTTGGAGGGAATCTGTTTACGGTAAGGCACTTGGTTTTTTGTGAGCTTGACACCACCTTTAATGCTGTAAAGAATAGTAACACTTTTTATGGCTTCTTAAACACTGCCACCTGCTGGTAGCCTTCAAAAGGTGGCGAACCTTACCTCTAGAGCAGGGGCTCTCAAACCTTTTGATTAAAGGTACACATCAAATCTTTGTTCAAAGTCAGAAGTCCGGGACAATTTTCAATAACAGCATTTGATGAACTTGAATTAACAATAACCTTTGATATAGACATCAATATTTAACAATAGTGGGAATTTTTTAATGCTCGCTGATCATTTTAACATGGGGGGTTATGACAAGCCGTATTTGTGAAATTTGGTGGTTCTACATTTTTGTACTTCAAACCACGTTACACCTTTTTATGTTACCATATTGATTCATAAGTTGCATTATCCGCTGGGTCTGGATTAACGTGCGGTTCAGTTTGCATCCCAACCACGATCCAGACTTTGAGGACCCCTGCCCTAGACCATGGGTTCAAGGGTATTAAGAACCATAGCCATTTTTTAACAGACTGATTCATAAAACTGCTTTGTTTGTGTGAATGTGTGCGTGTGTGTCTGTCAGACACCCCCCACCAGCACTCAAACACATCCCATCCCTGCTCCTTGACCTCCTGCCCTCCAGGTGGTGCATTCTTTGTTCAGGAGAGCTTCGTGCTGCAACATGCCTCAGCCATTTTTGAGTGGGTCTTTGCCATCATCATCATGCTCTTCTATGGAACGTTTGCCTTTGAGTTCGGGGATGTGTCTGGCGACACCCTGATGGTGCTGGCCCGGGGCGGGGGCTCACGGGGCTTGTCCCGCAGCGAGCGCAAGGTGGAGGCAGTGACGGGGCCAGGCCACCTCCAGCACCAGCCCGAGGGCGTGTCCATGCTGTAGTCAAGGGCTGGTTGCCCTAAGAGACATTCTACCAGGCGGTAATGGAATCTGCTACTGCTGAGCTGGCAGGAGCAGCAATATGGACTGCTTCATCCCTTGCCAGTGCTCACGGGGGGCGTGGCCAAAGTTTTGCACGTGGCTAGCCTGCAGAAGCTTCTCCATGTCTGAGAACCAAAGACCAAATCGGCCCCTTCCCTGGGTCCAGCAGAAAGGACCTCAAAATGTGCCCCCCCCCCTTCCCCCCCCACTGGGTACAAAGGGTTCCTTCCAACCAAAGTATACAGTCACACACCTCTCCTCAAGACCCCCCCAGCGCACTTCTCGCAGGGACCAGCAAGGATGTCTGGGACTTCTGCAGGGTATGAGGGTTAATGAGACATTTCACAGGATGGTGTGGGGTGTCCAGTGTACCCCTCAGACTCCCCCAGTCCCTGGTGCTTAATGGAGTTAAAAAAATATATATATTGGGGACAACATATGAAGTATGTGCTAATGAAACTGTTTGGGATGGATTTTAGTCAGTTAACTGTACGTTTAAATTGACGGCATTTAATCCCGCATCAGTTACTGCGAACTGCTGCTTTCTCCAACATAAAGTGAACCTGGTGGTGTTTTTGGTGAATGTAGTATTTGCTGGTTCCCCAGGAATTCACCTTCATTGTAGATAAGCATGAACCTGGAACAAAAACGGAAAAGAGCAAAAGGGGATTTTTATTTTAAAATTCACTGATTGGCTGTAACTTCAGCTTGTCCAGAAAAAATGTCACATGGTGCAAAATCTATTAATCCTCCTTTGCCTTCTTCACATGTCCCCACAGTAGTGCTTTCAAATGCAAGAACATAAACGTCACAGACAACTATGCAAAGAAAACAGCCCTAAGCTAAAACTGTATTTGACCAAAAAAAAATGCAAGGTTTGCCGAAGTATACACTGCGATCTGCTGATATGGTCATTTTTAATTGTACCTACAAAAACAGAAAATCCCAGCCACTCGAAGGCTGGTCTGCCTGCTTCAGTCTCCAACTGTATTTTTAAAGATCTCTTATTCAACGAAAGGTTGACACCTTGTGGCCAGATGAGGTCACTACACTGCCCGAATTTGCTAACCACTTTTACTTCAGTGCGCCTCGTTCCTTAAAGCAGCGCTACAGATTTTCTTTCATCTGATATTGGACCAACAAAAGTCAGCAGCTATATTTTTCTTCAGGGCTGCTGTCTTACAGAAATACACACCGTTCACCAGCGTAAATGTACATATTCCTATCCACTCATTTTTTTTTTTTCTTTCTGCTTTTCTCAGGAAAATCCAGTACAACTCCTTACTAGCTTGTAGTTGGAGTATCAAAAAATATCATTTGTTTCTTGAAGCCAGAAACAAAAGGGCAACGTGTTTTTGGATGCTCTGAGATATTAGCATGTTAGCATTAAGCACTGAAGGGTCTATGTCGTTATTAGTGTCCAGGTCATGCTTTACTGTCGTGGATATGAAGTGTCACCCGATTAGCATTAGCAGGGATGTGAACGTGAATCCAGGATGGTTGCTGCTCAGCCTGAAGCAGGGAAACAGTGATTCTGACGCTGGCTCGAGGGCCGCAGGAGACTTGGAAGCTGGGCCAAATAGCTGGTGGATCTTAGGGGCCATAGGAAGACATCTTGTGCCAACCAGAAGGTGTAGATTCACACAGGTAACTACAGTTTTAAGGCGACGTCCCAAGAGGTTGAGAACCACAGGAGCAGAAAAATCATGTGAGCACTACCTATCCTGGTGAGAAGCCGCTGTTACTCCCAACCCCTCTCCCAGCTAGGGTGGGGGCCAGTGGAAGGGAAGAGGGGGTGTGTAGAAATCGCAAAGATGGGGGAGGATCAATGTGCCTTAAACGACGGCAAGTATTTCACACGTGCAGATGTGGCTGCAGCGCTCACTAGCCTTATAAGCTCACTGTATGCAGTGAGGTGGCTGGAGGCTGGACAGTGAAATCTTGCAGTGAGGTGGCTGAAGGCTGGACAGTGAAATCTTGCAGTGAGGTTTTGTGCCTTTCCATTTTCAGACCAAACCAAAGATTTAATCTTATTTTATGTTAAACTGTTTAATCCGTGTTAGATTGTCTAGCGGTTGTAAAAAAAATTTACGTACCAGCGAGGAGATTATGTAAGATTTTTAATTGTACACTCAATAAAAAATTCTGAAAATTTTTTATATTCTGATTTCTTTACATCCAAAAAAATGAACAGAAAACACAATTTTAGGTGAAATGATTAATTTTATAACAAATTATTTACAATTTTTGATTTCTCCAAAAGATCTAGTTCAGTCAGTCTTATCCAGAAAGGGCCATTGCGTATGCAGGTTTTCGCTGCAACTCCCTAATTAGATTGCTAATTAGAGGAGTGATTGGCTCAAGAGTCCTCACACCTGGATTTGAACAGCTGACCTAAAGGTTACCCCACTTACCTGCTTACACACCAGCCCTTTGCGGATAAGATTATCTACATCAGGGGTGGACATAGACCAATGAAGACTGAAAGAACAGAGACCTGTCCAACACGCAGCACCTTGGTCTGCTCTCAGGAGCCCAAACGTTAACACCAAAGCCCTAGTGTATGAAATGATAATCAGGCGAGAGGAGACTTCTCAGGCTGTGTGCAGTTAAAATGTGTCCCACCTGCAATACAAATATGATTGTGACATTGTGACAGCGTGACATTACTTAGCTCTCTGAAATCGGTCCCTCAGCCCAGTCTCCCAGGGATCAAGTGGTGAGCTTGTTTCACAACCATGCCTTTGCACAGTTCCGTGCTCAGCCACCCCAGGCCCCAGGGTCACGGGGTATTTCTGCTTTTCACTATTGCCTTATCATAACGATGCAACATTGTGGCTTGTTTTTTTAAGGCATTTGTTAGCACTGAGGACTGACATGGATTTTTACCAGAAGCCAAATAACTGGCATTTGAACTGCAGAAATGTAATTCCATTCATTTTCTGTTACGATAGATTTTGGAAAAATATTTTGGTAGTTCCCACACACTGTTTTAGAAATTTTTTGAATTTTTCCCCATGTTCAAGGAGTTTCACAAGTCCAGATATTTCCCTAAAAACCTGAGTGAAATGTGTGCACCATCCAGCGCACTGAGAAGCAGCACCGGTACACAAATACACCAGTGAAGCAGCACCGGTACACAAATACACCATTGAAGCAGCACCGGTACACAAATACACCAATGAAGCAGCACTGGATCACAAATACACCAGTGAAGCAGCACTGGTTCACAAATACACAAGTGAAGCAGCACAGGTTCACAAATACACCAGTGAAGCAGCACTGGTACACAAATATACCAGTGAAGCAGCACTGGATCAGAAACACACCAATGAAGCAGCACTGGTTCACAAATACACCAGTGAAGCAGCACTGGTACACAAACACACCAGTGAAGCAGCACTGGTACACAAACACACCAGTAAAGCAGCACTGGTACACAAATACACCAGTGAAGCAGCACTGGTACACAAATACACCGGTGAAGCATCACTGGTGTTCAAATACAACTAACCTACATCCATCTCATTTAACAAACATGAAACTTTATGCTGCCAAAGAAAAGTAAAATCCACGAACAAAGTATGCAAATATTAAGTGTGAGTTGACCACCAAACTGAACTGAAAGGGACAAATAACACAAGTGTACACACCAGTACCAAACTTAAATACGTTTCCCAAAACTAGTGTTAATGTGGCAGTAAATGTCAGTCTCTAAACCACAGGATTGTGCTTGAACCGAGAATCAAAGTCAGAGCAGTGATGTCAATGAGCCTCCAATTAAGACCAAACATATGGCTACACAGCTGCCATTAGCCTACAGCCATGATGACACCAACATGCTTTGAAATTACAGAGCTGGCATTTGCTACCTAAAACAATGGGTATTGTCATCAGATATGGGCTCAGCATGCAAGGGACCTCATTCAGGCAAGGAAAACGGAGCTTGCAGGACAGCATTATGATCTAACTTATGGTGCACACAGACTCCTGGGACAGCAGACAGACTATTGGACCTTAGCAAGTATCCCCCTACAGCTCCAATGTCATGTTCTGATGGGTCAGATGGTCGTAGGACCACTGCTGATATTTAGACCCAGAGGTCTAGATGTGAGATAGTGAGGGTGGTCCAGTCCAAAGCCTATATGTAACAGCTGGAAAAGTCTACTGGTTTAGAAGTCCATTTTGTTATTATATGACAGCATTTTGTCTTTAAAACCCCAGCATGACATTTTGTTTTAAAGCAAAGCCCTGCGTTATACATTAGGGTAGCCCAGAATCATTCTTATCTTTGAATACTTGTCTCGTGGACTTTGAAATATGTTAGTCTAAAAATATCACATGATGTTAATGCGTGCAAGTCAGCAGAGATTTAAAAAGGCGAAGGCTGGAAAATGCCGCGTGTTTCTCATAGTTGCTCTGGCCAGTTTTCGGGCAGGTTGTATTGCTTCCCTCTGCATGTCATTAAACATGGAATCGCTTGGTGCAGAGTTGGTCATCTGCTATTTCCACCTAAACACTGGAAGGCATTCCTGTGAAATATATAGGTCTGATTTCATTGTCCCCTTTAGACAGCTTTGAGTAATTAGATATCCGACCTGCAGAATCAGGCAGAGAATTAAGTTAAACATAAACCAGCTTGGCACTTTAACACAGGAAGTGGGAACAACATGATTTTGACTGGTTAGCCTGTACTCTGGTTACCAAGATGACAACCAGCTAGCAGGCTGAAGATATTTTTATGGCAGGACAATGTTCCAAACCAGCTTTCTTAAATGTAAACTGAATTATGATACTAAAATACATTGTTTTAAGCATGAATATTGAAGAACATCCATTGAAAGAATTGCTCTAAAAAGACTTGTTGAGCACTCAAATTTTTTTTGTGCCATTGATTAGAAAATAAAACAGCAGACCAGAGAGGGACATGAGGGTAAGCAGCCGTTTTCGGACTGATTTGCGACTGTGTGTTTGGGCGGCTTAATTACGAGCCGCTGCAGTCCCTGCTGACACAGACAGCTGGCTTTTGCTGTAACATATCTGCCGCTGAGCTCTGGGCTGCCCATTGCCTATGACAATACCTGCCCGGCGACTAAAACACCAGCTGCTTTTCCACCTCCCAGGGGAACTCCTTCCTGCCAAAATGGCCGTAACACGCCGTTTGCTGATAGATCGGCCTCTTGAGATCCAAGTCCCTGAGACACATAAAGTACTTTAATGAACATCTGATGATGTAAATAGATGCATAATGAAATGGCAGGGCGACAAGCTAATCGTATAAGCTTGAAGCATTTGAGGGTGCTATGTTGTTACTAATCATTATTATTATTATTATTATTGTTATTATTATTATTATTATTATTCATCCATTTTCTGTAACCACTTGTCCTATTCAGAGTCACAGGGGGGTCCGGAGGCTATGGGTTCCCTGAAGTGGACATGGAACAGCCCAGGATGGGGTGCCAACCCATCGCAGGGCGCACTCACACACCAGTCACTCACACACGCACACGAGTGGGCAATTTGGCAGCTCCAATTAGCCTCAGTATATTTTTGGACTGTGGGAGGAAATCAGAGTACCTACAGGATGTCCCATGGCGACACAGGGAGAACATGCAAACTCCACACACACAGAGCAGCGGCGGAGACTCACATCCTGCTCCCAGAGGTGATGGGCAACAGTGCTAACCACCGTGCTGCCCCGGTTATTATTATTATTATTATTATTATTAATAATAATAATTATTATTATTAT
Organism: Mormyrus iriodes; assembly: GCA_011763525.2. Classification (NCBI taxonomy): domain Eukaryota; kingdom Metazoa; phylum Chordata; class Actinopteri; order Osteoglossiformes; family Mormyridae; genus Mormyrus; species Mormyrus iriodes. Next base: position 2,324,522 of record JAAGVU020000041.1, read on the forward strand.
TATTATTATTATTATTCTGTGACTGTCCTTCTTTCTCTTCCTTTTTTTACATTTATTTTTTTATCAATTTATTTATTTATTGAGTAAAACGACCTTGGGATTGTGAAAGGTGCTATATAAATGGAACTTATTTGGAATTATTATTATTATTATTAGTAGTAGTAGTAGTAGTAGTAGTGGTGGTGGTAATAGTAGTTAATAGTTGCTGAAGTGGAAATATCTGCTTTTAACTGCACCTAGAAAAGCAGATTCATAAATGTCTAATAAATCTTAAGGCTGACCCACATTTAAAACACACATAAAACTGGGAAGCAGAGAATGAACTTGTTCCCTGGAGCCCACCTGACAATGACGCCTGGCCGCAGGTCAAAGTTCTTGTGGACAATCTCCAGGAGTTCCTTCTCTGTCATCTGAGAGGAGCCATAGGTGAAGAGAGAGATGGACAGGGGGTGGGCCACCCCAATGGCGTAGGATACCTGCATGGTACACAAAGGGTCGTATCACATGTCTGCACCATGTCACATGTCCAGTCCATATAATGTAAGCTGCTCTATAAAGTCTTTGGACGTCAGCCATGCATCCATCTGACAGCCCTCACAGCAATGGCTGCTATAGTAACAAATCTAGGTAATTAATGCTTGGCTGTAATTCTCATTGAACAGAACTCCTGGTTCGGGGAACAGTCATGAGGTTTGGCTCCAGTCAGTTTCGGTATCTAGCATGCAAGAATCAAGAAAGTGCAGCAAGGAGGACCTGGGAGATGGGACAGATCTAAAGGGTCATTTGCATTAACGAGGTGGGACAGATATAAACGGCCATTAGCATTAGCGAGGTGGGACAGATATAAAGGGTCATTAGCATTAGCGAGGTGGGACAGATCTACAGGGTTATTAGCATTAGCGAGGTGGGACAGATCAAAAGGGTCATTAGCA
>JAAGVU020000041.1:2325553-2349174 GCA_011763525.2 Mormyrus iriodes
TTAGCGAGGTGGGACAGATCTACAGGGTTATTAGCATTAGCGAGGTGGGACAGATCAAAAGGGTCATTAGCATAAGCAAGGTGGGACAAATATAAAGGGTCATTAGCATTAGCGAGCTGGGACAGATCTAAGGGGTCATTAGCATTAGCGAGGAGGGACAGATCAAAAGGGTCATTAGCATTAGCAAGTTGGGACAGATCTAACGGGTCATTAGGATTAGCGAGATGGGAGAGATCTAAAGAGTCACTAGCATTAGCGAGGTGGGACAGATCTACAGGGTTATTAGCATTAGCGAGGTGGGACAGATCAAAAGGGTCATTAGCATTAGCGAGGTGGAACAGATCTAAAGGGTTATTAGCATTAGCGAGATGGGACAGATCTAAAGGGTCATTAGCATTAGCGAGGTGGGACAGATCAAAAGGGTCATTAACATTAGCGAGGTGGAACAGATCTAAAGGGTCACTAGCATTAACGAGATAGGACAGATGAAAAGGGTCATTAGCATTAGTGTATTGGGAGAGATATAAAGGGTCATTAGCATTAGCAAGGTGGGACAGATATAAAGGGTCATTAGCATTAGCAAGGTGGGACAGATATAAAGGGTCATTAGCATAAGCGAGGTGGGACAGATCTAACAGGTCATTAGCATCAGCATCATTTTTATAGCTGAGCTCGGTTCGGTTTAGATTTTTAGTTTTTTTTATTAGAGCAAAAGACATGTATCCAACACAAGTCCATGGAACTACAACAACAGGAGTCAAATATTTTTCCCCCCAGAGGGTGGCGCTGCTGAACCTCACCTGCACCAATACCCTCTTGCACAGCTTGGCCTGGACCAGTGACTTAGCAACCCAGCGAGCTGCATAAGCAGCAGACCGGTCAACCTTGGTGTAGTCCTTCCCAGAGAAGGCACCGCCACCGTGAGCGCCCCATCCCCCGTATGTATCCACAATGATCTTCCTGCCAGTCACGCCGGCATCTCCCTGCCAAGAGAAAAGCCGCTCGTGTCACAGTGGACCACAAGCCACTAGAGACTCCTCAATGGCCTTCTATTATCCCTCAACATTTTGGATCACAGAGCATAACTGAGGTCTCTCTTGAATTTGTTCATGTCACATATTAGTCATTAGGAGCCACTCATGCCAGACTCAGATGATAAGGCAACATCAAGCAATTTCTTGATGTGATAGGAGGTGTCACAGATGCTGAGTCACCTGGGGTCCACCGATGACAAAGCGGCCACTAGGCTGCAGGTGATATATGGTTCTATCATCCAGGTACTTGGCTGGAACCACTGCCTTGATGACCTTCTCCTTCAGGATCTGCTTCTGTTCCTCCAGCGAGACATCTTCATTGTGCTGCACGGAGATCACCACTGTGTGAACCCTCTTGGGTACCACTGCACCATGCTCCTGGGTGTAGTGCACCGTAACCTGGAACGAGGAAGACAGTGGGGTTCACGGTCACATTCTGGACTGGCTTTCAAAAAACTACCGGCAATTACCACTGTGTACTGTCTTTGCCAAAAATCTAATTCAGTTATATCTGCACAGCGACATGGTAGGGCATCAAGAAAAATATACATAATTGGATATCTGCCATGCATGTATGCTCACACACAGTTACAGAGTTAGCATACATAGAAGCTCAGAATGGAATGATTTACTTGAAACTTTAGACCACACTAGCTAAGGACACTTGTGCATCTCATTCATTGAGCTCCTGATCCAAGGAATCTGCAGAACTCCAAAATAGCACCATGGTTTCAGCTTTCAAGCCAGAAGAAACTAAATGTTAGTGCTCTTCAAAAGGCCAGCGGGCTGAGCAACAAGTGGATGCTTCCTCGAAACTCCATTCCTTACGAGGTCTCCTGCAGTGTATCCCACCCACCTCCTCTGAGTGGTGCTGAAATGACTGGCCTTCCCAACAGATCAGATTTCGACAGGCTTCTGAATCACTGGGGCCATCTTATGATGGTCAGGCTATCCACAGTAGCTTGTCCATTGCTTGGCATTACTGCCAGCATCTCAATCCAATGCATGCAATGATCTTCCAGACAATACTGAGATCTCAAGTAGAAAGCAGCCTATCGGTATAACCACTCCCACCTGGGTTTAGACTCTGGTACCTGAGTCTTGGAGTCCGGACGAAGCCAAGGGATGGTGCCATCACGCCTGAGCTCTGCCATCTTGGCATTGAGTTTGTGGGCGAGGACGATCGTGAGGGGCATACACTCCTCAGTCTCGTCAGTGGCATAGCCAAACATAAGACCCTGCGTGATGTCCACACAACAAGATTAGCCCATATGACTAGCCAGAGTTACCCAAAGATTTTGTTTGAGCAGGACACCATCAACTGTTGTCTCGCTAGATGGAGACTCATCAATTTTCTTGGTTCAGACCTGTGATGACCCTACAATATCTTGGACAGGACATAGGTATCCTTGTATTAAAATTTAATTTGCATGCAACACTGGTATGACTGTGTGAAGGGGTGTGGCTATTTCAGAAGAAGAGTCGGGTGACCCTGTTTTGTGTGTTGATTTGATCCAACTCTCCATTATTCATGAGTGAGGGTATAGACATGTTCTGTGGTTTCATCGGCGTGACCTTGATATATACCTGAACTCCAATTCCGGTGTGCCCAAGACCTTACCTGGTCACCGGCACCAATGTCCTCCTCGTCTCGGTCTATGTGGACACCCTGGGCGATGTCGGGAGACTGCTGCTCCAGGGCCACCAACACATTGCAGGTCTTGTAGTCAAAGCCTAAAGGCAGACAGAGAATCTGAGGTATGGGCAACTCCCTAAATCAGGGTTCCCCAATTCTGGTCCTGGAAGGCCAGAATCCAACATAGTTTGCAGATTTCCCTACTTAAACACACCTTAATCAGTTACCAATTAATCAATTGCCAGGTTTAGTGGGTCTGCCTGAGTAGGGAAATCTGTAAACTCTTTTGCAAAGTGGCCCTCCAGGGCTAGACTTAGGGAACCCTGCCCTAAATCCACAAGTTACTAGTAAGAGCATGTGATGGTGCAAAATAGGGTTACAACATTAAAAAGTTTCAATATTTTCAAAGAAAATTCTGGTTGACATAAAACCACTTGATTTATAATAAGGGAACACATAGTTCATTGTAATATGTTGTGGATTATGGATCAAACACTCGAATTAATCCCAGATCCAGATGCCTAAAAGAGGAATGTCTGATCAAAACCAAGAATTTGCTTCATTCTCATACTGGTCTCTTGAAGCTACTCTGTGAACTGGCCAGATGCTTCCTCACCCCCACAGACTCACACCTTTCTCAGAATTGTCATAGCCGATCTCCTTGATTGTGTCTCTCACCACCTTCTGGTAGTCTATGTTGGCTCTAGACGTGATCTCTCCACAGAGCAGCACCATGCCTGTCTTGCACACCGTTTCTGCAAGCAATGTCATATCACCCGTTGAGAGCCAACTCATATCCAAAAGGTCCAATCACCCCAAACCATTGATGAAACCAGGCTTGCACAGACTCGAGCACTCACCACAAGCGACCTTGGCATCCGGATCCTGTTTCAGATGTGCATCCAGCACAGCATCACTTATCTGGTCACAGATTTTGTCTGGAACAAGACAATTAGGGGGATATCTCATTAATATGCCTATAGGACGTAAAGGGTGCAATCATAATCTGTGCTAAGGAGCTTCTATCAATCACTGCTATTTACACATTACGGGTTTATTTTCTCACATTTACTGTATTAACATTAGTCCCATGTTGATAGTTTCAAGTCTGCCTCTGCGTTACGTGATTACACGTCACCAAGCAGAAGACAGATCCTGTAAAACACCTCTGGTTTTGAACAGAAGATGGTATTCCTTATCCATTTAATCCAAGGTAGTGGCACAATGCTGACAAAGGCAGGTGCCGTGGTGATCGCTACACTGGTGGGGTAACAAAATGGTAAAGATGCCACAAGGTATTTTTCCTTCAGATTCACCGGGAGTATCTCAGCACGTTCAAAGTTCAACTCAAACACAATTCCGTGTTCATATGTACACATACACACACCTGCGTGTGCTTATGCAGACGCTGAAACATGTTCACATGTGAGCGAGAGGGATGGGTGGTGTATGTGTGAGTGGGGAACGCCTGGGGGGGTGGGGTGTTGTGTAGCTGTGAGTATTTTTGCGTAGTAGTATTTGAATGATTGTGCTGAATGCACTAATCAAATCTGTTATCAACACCCCTCTCCAACACTCACACACACAGACACAAACATACACTCACACACTAACACACGCACACACAACCACACACTCTCTCATACAGACGCTCACATATACCATGTCACAGTACTACCATATGAGGGGACAGTTCCCTGTTAATGAAATACTATCTCCTGGAATTTGCAGGCTGGTAAACATATACTGCCCTGCCCAACTACTCACTAACCCAGGAGGCAACTGATCTCCAGCTCCTGCAGAAAACTACAGCCATGCAGGCTCTTCCTGGCAGCATGCTCAGGGAGTGGGGGGGGGATCTCACTCACCAGGGTGGCCCTCTCCCACAGACTCTGACGTGAACATGAAGGACCCGTCGTCATGCAGGGTGTCGTACAGGCCGTCCACTGGCCCGTTCATGGCTCCCGACAGCAGCACGTTTTGCAGAGCAAAAGAAAAGAAAACAGAGGGGCCAAGAAGAAAGGCTAAAAAATGGGCTAGAATTCCTTCTTCTCAGCAGGCAGGGAGACAGCCTTGCAAGATTCCCCACAGCCCCCAGGGTACACGCTCTGCCAAACCCAGAGGGGGCCCTTCGTCCCCCGCGCGGCTCACTGGCGATCCGTTAAACAAGTCTCTGCCCACGACGCAGGCCCTATATATGGCCAAAAGAAAACACACATGCGGGTCATGTGAATCAGCGGGGCAGACCATTCCGTATAGAGGGTGGGGGTGGGGGAGCAGGGAGGGCGATTCAAACTTTGGGGGAAGTCTTTCTTTTAACCCCTCGAGTACCATGCTAGCATTCTTAGCTCAAGCATGTGGCTGTACTGACTAGAGGGGGTGGGACAGATACATGATCGTTACATGAAGTTTCTTTGTCTTCTCACCTCGCTTCACACGACTGACTCTAGGTGAAGGGACAAAATAGCTTCACACCAGCCTGGTCATTCCAGGCCATCGCCAAGCTCTCCTGGACAGGCAAAGGAGAAAACCGTAGTGTGACACACGCCGTTGTGTTGACACCACATCGACATGCTTTAATTAACCGGCGAGTGAGAATGCAGCCTCCAGTACTCTATCTCAGCTGGCTGCTGGGAAAAGGAGGTCTGTAAAAACAAGAAGCTGATTTCCATATGGTTTATAGTAGGGAATGGCTCCGGAGGCAGACATCTCCGAAAAGGGTCATGATGAAAGAGCTAACGTCTTTCATTTTCCAGTGCGGGCAGTGACAGATGGTGCCATAATCTTCAACGACTATTATACAATGTATTGCAGACTTTGGGATAACAGAAAATGAACAATTTGTGAATTTGTGATATATTAAAGATCATATTTAAAACCAGTTTGAAACAAGGAGTTAGACATGTTACTGGACTTATGAATGTTCAAGCTAGACCAAAGATTAATGACCAACAATGAGGGTGAAGACATGGACACAGGTGGCAAACGTTTTCACCCTCTGCTGTTTAAATCGTTCCAGTTGAGTGAATATAATGAACCTACAGTGTCAGGAAGTTAACTGAACTCGCCAGTATGCGGTTTGTTACAATGCATCGATCTAGGTCATGGACACGCACTTCTTTTGGAATGACACCAGACTGACTTGCCAGGTCAGAGTTAGCTGAGGAATTCTAATGATTTTTTTCTGCACCTGTGTTGTACTATTTTCTTTCCTGTCCTCTGTCATTGATTTTGAAAACTGTTTACACCTATGCTTTGAGTCTGGCTGTACTGACATCACTAATGTCAGGATCAGTCCCTGCATGGTCCTATTTTGTCTGTCATTTTCCCTTTTGGCCAACAGGTGTCAGTGGCCATCCCATTTTCCCAGTGTTTCCTAAGGTTCCTAATGTGTTTCCCTGCTCCCCAGGCTACCGAATGGACTAAGTGGGTGGCTGTGACCTGGGCATCCCTGCTGACATGGGTTGTTGGACATTTTGTGCCCTAAGATCGTTTTTATACCCTTATGAATTATGCATTTATATATTTCTGTATGGATTCTTGTTTTTGTGCCTTTGCAGTCACCCCTCTTTGTATCAAGTCTGTAGTAATGTTCTATAACCTTTCTTTCTAGTCTCTGCTACTGTTTGAGTCAGTAGTAATTGTTAATTACCCTGTTCCTTGTTACTCATATTTCCAAGTGTTCGGTAACTTGGCCTATACCTGTTCCTTGTCTAGTCCTCTGTTAGTCATTGTGCGTTTGCAAGTTCTGTAGATGTTGAATGTGATTATTTTAAGTGTGTCTTGCTTGTGTTTCCTTTGCGTTTAGTCCTAGCCCTTGTTAATTCTTGTTTTACCTACCTGCCTTTGTTTTGACCCCTCATGGCCCCTTTTGTTTGTGGTTCCTGTTGTATTCAGTTTATAAAATCCCCTTGCTGTCTGTATGCTCCTCAGAGTATTGTCACTAACCTAGCCTAATTGTTACAACTAACAATGATTTTTTCATGTATATATTTGTGTGAGACTGGCATTGTGGCTCAATGTGTACTACAGTTTCATCACACCTCAACCGTCGGGGGGGGTCAAACCCTGCCTCCACTCTGTATGTGGGCTTTATATGTTCTGATTTATCCCTTGTGTATCATCCAAAATCATGTCAATTGGCAAGTATAAATGGAGAGTATATGTACAGGCCCTGTGATGGACTCACATCCTGTACAGGCTGTACTCCAGCCTCATGCCCTGTGATGGACTCACATCCTGTACAGGCTGTACTCCAGCTTCGTGCCCTGTCATGGACTGGCATCCTGTACAGGCTGTACTCCAGCCTCGTGTCCTGTGATGGACTCACATCCTGTACAGGCTGTACTCCAGCCTCGTGCCCTGTGCAGCTTGGTTCAGGCTTCATATCCTGTACCCGGGATAAGGAGCGTCGACAATGCTGTTGTTGTGTCCTTCTCTCATCGGTTCCTGTGCTCCAGGTGTTGACACAGCACATGTTCCTGGCTTGGTCCTCGCTATGCACACAATCTGCCACTAACACAAAATGACCCAGCACTTTTCACTATGGCGGTGACACCTCGCGCATTTCTGAACTTTTAACGTACCTCATCTGAGCAGCCATGTGCTCACCCTTCGGATGTAGTTCTCCAACAACATTCTCAGCCTTGTCCAATCAGAGCCAAAAACCTCAGTGAAAAGACCAAGCTGGATCCATCTGGTCCCGGAACTCAAGGCTAACCACCATGAGTGTATACAATTTTCTGTTTACTCAATTGTGAAATTGCTTTCCAAAGCCTACCTGGCTTGGTAGGTTCAAAGGACATCGATCAAGGTCTAAAAGCAGCCTCGAGGCTGGCGATAAAGCCATCTGTAATGTCAAGTTATTAACCATTAGCTTCAGTTCAGGAGTTGGAAATAAAATCTTATCATTTCTGTTGCTTTCAGTGTCAGATTGAGAAACTCGGGTTCCCTGTAATAATATAACTTTTTTAGTATTAGATACACCACCTTAAATGTTACTTGGAAGAATTGCTTTATTTATAATTTTGATGAACTGGGATCCATCACTTGGCTGCTAAAAGAGGATCAAGGTTAAGGCTTCCTACTCTCCGGCTCCTTTGTTGCCTTCATGCTCCTATTTGATCAACGAGTTAAACCAAGGCCTGTTCACAGTGTTTACTGTTCACATTTCAGCCATGCTGTTCATCTCTGAACACTGCAACAATCATGTGAGCTGAGTGTATATATCACTGTATGTCTTGGTGAGGCAATACTCACAGAGTAGGTGGAGTGGGAAGCCTCACCCCTGATAGGCTGCTTGGTTTTGACACACCCTCCAGAGTAGTTTTGTATGTGTCTGGGGCAAACAGTGTTTTTGTTATCTGAGCCTGACATATTTAAATGTTTCCACGACCTGAAATTAACTCTTCGGCTGGATTCTGTGCCAGCGCGAGCCTGAAATGTAATCCCTGATCGATCTCTATGCCACCCATATAGTAAGTCCAACCTTATGCAATAATGGGTCATCTGTGATATGAGATTCAACTTCTTTAATTTATAACTTGCAGTTAAACACACATCAAGCTTAGAGACAAAGACTGGAAAATGAGTTCAGGTTATATACAAACCAAATCTTTGTTTTTCTTTCTCCCCAGATTAATCATTGTCTATCGAGTCATCAGCTGCATCATCCTCTGCGTGTAACATGCGTACCTGCCGCCCAAGTGCAGGGCTGCCAACTTCGGTCAGCAGATTTTCAATTTGAGACAAGTCCGCACACACATGCACACGCATTTACATGTATGTAAGAGTTTTACTACATTGTAAATAGTCTGTAGGATTTGCAAACTACCCCAACGCTTTTGATGTAGCTAATTTTAGGTTTATGATGGAATAATATGGATTTACTGTAAGACTTCTTGGGCGAACGTTAAAGTCTGAAAGCGTGAGTGTCACGCCAGATACATGAGAGTTGGCAACCCTGCCAGTGTCCCATGCAGCATCTACTCTGGGACTCACAGTCGGTCACAATCACAGCTGCATAAAGACAGAGCCCACACTAGCTTTCCACACAGCTCAGACTGACTGACCTAAAGTAGCCAAGGACCACGGTTGTCACTTGGAAAAGGTGGGATTAAAACAATGCAGTTAGTGTGGAAGCCCATCAAGCTGTCAGTTCTGGTCATAAGCCTTTGGGGAGGCTTATAGCTGAGGGTGGGTACAGGCCAGAGGAGCTCCGGCCAGGGATCTCCTTTCCTGTTGATACTCCAGCAGAACCTAAAACGGCAGCAGCTGTAGGGTGAGATCTCACCCACAAGCACCCCTCAGCACATTCCTCCCCTGGTCAAAGGCGCCGCTGCCCATGCCAACGCCATCTCTGGTTTCACACATCTCCAGCTGGCCCTTCCTGGCACACCCCATGTCCAGCCAGTTGACATATTTCTCAATATTAATTTTTACCACTGGGAGTTTATTTAACGAATTAAAAGTATTTAAGGTCTCAGACTATTACGACTTTAGAGTATAGTTGAATTTGCATTTCCGGTCAGCTGCATCAGCTATCTCACTCTGCGGCACAGTGACATACATTAGTAAGTTTAATATTGATGCTGCACACGTCATATCTTCATTGTACTTATTGAATGACACACTGGGAATTAAATGATGAGTTGACTTGACAACATGTTCTTTAATCGATCACTTACTCTTGTTTAGTTAGATTTGTACACTGACGCAGCCAGTGTTGGTCGAAAGTTCAGTGACATGCGAAGTTTAGTTTACTGACGTTAGTTTACCTCGGTCTTCGGTTGAGTAATAACGAGCAGTTATTTATAAACTAAGCACTAAAACAAAGCACACTGTTTTTACTGAAATGTAATGAAAATAAAACTGACAAAACAATAAAGGCAGACAAACGACCAAAGTATTAAATTACAAAATACATCAATTTCTTAATATTTTATTAGAGGGGGATTCTATTATAGGGGAAGACAAAGGCCGCAACACCGTTTCCATGGAGACCAAAGCTGCTTCCGAACGCCGCTGGATCCTTCTACTTAAAAACCGTTGGGTAAACATATGCTTTTAGAAAGGTTTCAGTGGCATTAGTTTTGCAAAACATTAATGCCGCTGTGTTTACATTATATTTTTACATAATGTCGTTTAGGTTAACAAACCTAAAACTCTGAACTAAAGAGCTAGTGAACCAATTATTCGGCTCATCGGTTTGCGAAATCTGGAAAAGTTTATCACAGACACATTCGTAATTTATATATTCAGAAATGTAATTCAATCTTTGGCTGTCTTTAGTCACGCATTGTTAACTACTTTGCTCAGCTATACATATATCTCTAATGTCGCCTATGGTTTAATAGTACTTTGCCAAGATGGACACTGAGTACCTGAAAAACAGCATCGGCAAATGTCTAGTGGAAGGATTGGCAGAAGTGGTGGAACAGCGACCCATGGACCCCATCGAGTTCCTGGCCCAGTGGATTTACAAATACCGAGAAAACCTGGACTACGAGAGCGAAGTGAGTTTTCATGTCGGGACGGTGATGTGTCCCGATGCCACTAGGAGGCAGTCGCGACACACGCTACAGCTATTTCAGAGCGCTGCACGATAAGGCCGACGTGATATGTACGGTATGGATAGGTGGCTAAAATGCCAGACAGAACCAGTCAATAGGAGCAGACAGAATCAGAATTAACCGTAAACTTCATTTATTGTGCAAGTATTAGGATGAGTTAAATTCCTGGAAGGAAAAAATATTTAATTACAATGACAAAGCAGTGAAAGGTGTATGGGCCTCCAGTGTCTATCTCTGAATGGCTGCAATGAAGTAGCAATCACAGGACGTTTGTTAATGAAGCGCAAAGCTATGGCGTAAGGCTGTGAGAAGCTCTCCCAAAAAGCTTCAGCAGCACCTGCTGAACGTTAAGAGGATGTAAAACAGTGAGTTTCATTCTCCTTAGAGGAAGGAGTACCAGGCGGAGCTGGAGGAGGCCAGGGCTGAGGCCAAACAGAGGAGGAAGATATGGGAGGAGGAGGAAGAGAAGCAAAGAGTGGTTCAGGAGAAATCCAAGGTGTGCAGGAGCAAGAGGCCATTTTACCCGCAGTTAAAAATGAATGGTTTAGGCTTCGTGTGATGGACTTCGTCCATGTGCTACAAGCTGGCAGAGAGAAGCCAGAGGCATAAACAAAATTAAGAACATTTGGGTATGTGAAGGACACTATAAGCCTGCAAGATACATTGAAAGTAGTCTTGACTGGGTTTTGAAGCCCTCTGTGATAGTTTTAAGTGCAAAATAACATTGAAACCACCTTCAGGTTATAATTTGAGTATGACGGATAAAATATGTAGTATTAGAATGTAGCTGGCATATATATTTGTATATATATACACACACACACACACACGTATATAGGCTCATAGCCAGAAATAAATGTGTCCCACGGGGTTACACCTTAGCGGACTTTGCCAATCGGAGTGGTGGGGAGAGGGTCCCACTTTATACATTTTGCCAGTTAACTGGGGGGTTCAAACCTGTCATTTTACTACCTGGCTACGTGCCTGGGAGGATGGTGTATGGCTCAGTGGTTTAGGACTCTGTGTTTATGCTATGGTAAGGTTGTTGTTTGAAATCCCAGGATCAGCAGTGATGTCACCATTGGGCGCCTTAGCAAGCCCCTTAAACCACAGTTGCTATGGGTACCGTCTGACCCGACTTTCAATTGCATGTTGCTTTGGATATTTGCATCTGCTAAATAAATAAAACGTATATATGTATAGTACTATATGCAGTGTAGGAGAAGTTCTGGCTTAGGGAATCAGAACGTAAGTCAGTCTTCAGCTGTAGGCTGTCTTGTGTACTGTTCTGTAATACATACTGTTGGACAGCCTGAGCAGACTGCAGAACCAGTGCAGATACCCGAGAAGCCTGTGGGAGAGCTGACCCAGCGAGAGGAACCAGAGAAACGTGTCTCTCCGCAGCCTGACGGGGTGGAGGAAGTGGAGGATGGGGTACGTTTGTCAGTAACATTTCCGTTTTGACATTCAATGCTTTAGCTGCCATCTGAACTGTTGCCCCTAGTCAAAAACGCTCCCTTGTTAGAGTCGGTAGGTAGATGCATTTGTGCAGAGGATGAATGGGTTGGGAGTCGAGATATTTCCAGGTGGGGCCCCTGTCTTGCAGACAAATGTCTCTGACACGTAATTCTGAAGTCTGACAAAGTGTAGTCTGCCAGTCAGATAGCTGGTTTTCCAGGACACCATAAGTGTCCAATAGAGACATTTTTTGTTACATTCCGCACTTATATGGTCTGAGCTGTTATTCCATCAGTCCTTAGAAAATGTATCATCAACAAAGAAATGAAACTGAAGTAAACCAATGATAGTTCCCCCATTAGCAGAGAAAGGGGAGATTCTTTTCTAATAAAACAATGTCTGTCATACCAATCAAATTTCAACGTGATTTTTACGATGTATTCGCCAAGGCAAATAGACTTCAGCTTTTCCTGAAATACTTGTGAGTACCGCTGCTGGCCACCTGTAGATGTTAACTTTGGCCTAACTCGCTGCACTTAGGCTTCGACTGCAGGTCATCCTGGTGAAGAGATGCAAGCTGGGCCCTCACAGGACACTGAGGAAACCCAGGCCTTGACTGAGCCAGAAAACGAAGAGGTGAAACTGGCGAGAGCCGAACCGAGCACCGGCCCTCGCTGGCAAACTGCTACGATTTCACGTTGCTGTGAAGCTGTGAGAGTGAAATCTGCCTTCACCTTCACGTTCCTGTTTTTTTCTTCCTTCTATTTAAAATAACCGCCGAAGTAAAATACTGCTGTGATTCATGCCAGGAAGTGAAAAGGCATGAAAGATAAACAAAGCAGAATATGCCCATAAAAGAAGGGGCCATGGAATTGCAGGCCAAAGGAGCAGAGGAATGTTTTATAATGCTGGAAGTACAGCAATATGTTTAGTCTTTGAGCGGGAATTTGTTGCCCAAAGCATCATTTCCCAGCAACCGAGCAGAGTTAGAAATTTCAGGTCCAGAAAGCAAAAATCCAGACCAAGATTTAGTTTCAACCAACCACTTGAGTACTCTGTGACTGTGACTCTTTATGCTCGACTGGATGGTTGAAACAAAATCATGGTCTGGAGTTTTACTTTCTGGACCTGAGATTTCCGCCTCTGCAACAAAGATACAGGACTTAAGACAACATGCGAAGACTTGAATAATTTCCTGACAGTTAATTGGGAGAGTTAGGCCCGGGACACACTGCATGTGTGGAGCGTGCATCCTGGGAGCAGAAAGCATTCATTTTAATGTCGGGGCCCATGTTAACAGGTCAGAGCATCCACATCGCCTGCGGGTTCTCAGCAAACATAAACAGCTAAAAGCTCTGTTGCTAGTCAAGCTGGCATTGTAACAGCAACTTGACATAACATTTCACATTTGAAACCTTTCGCTATACTTTCAATGTCTACTGTAGGTATGTATCATAGACATGAAAAAATATTTTAACCATCTCGGTAATTTCGTGTTATTAAAGGAGAAAGTGGAGGCTACATGTGTCCCGTATAGAGCAGAAACCGCGAGTGCAGGCTATAATTAGATTATGATGATAAACTAACAGCATTAGGTGAAGTACAGTATCTTTCAGGCGCTCTCTCTCTCTCTCTCTGATTAAACGAGAATGACGTCACTGCTTGCTGGTTAAAACTGGTCCAACTTTAAATATTCTATTATTGGTGGTCATTATCATAGGTACACTCATTATAGAAAGATAGGGCTTGCAGCAGCAGTTGCACATCCACCGCACACATGCCACACAGACGGTATGTTCCAGGCCTTGGATTGTCCTGAAACTGACACAACAGGCGGAAGCAGGAGGAGGAGGTGATAGAAGGAGAGTTTTTATTGCTGAGTTTTTATTCACTCCTTTCTTTTCCTGAAAATTCCCAACCAGGAGACAAATCAAACGGCATCACGTGAAACTACTCCCATGGCAGAAGGGGGTCCAGATGCTGCGGCTGACCATCCGGCAGCACATGATGGGCAAAGGGAGACCTCAGCTGCAGCCCATGAGGGACAGGTGCATCTGCCTCACCTTTCAGATCATGACTGGAATCATTTGTGTTAGAACCCAATCACTGTTCAATTGACAGCAGTGCAAATACTAAAAGTAGGCCAGGACTTCTGGAAAAAGGTCAAGTGAAAGAAAATGTATTTAAAAGAACAGGAACCCAGGCAGAGCGGGTTTACTGAAGGCCTGCTGTCTACCAAGCATAACTATTTTCACAAAAGCGAACCACGCAGTCAGCTAGAGAGATGGTCAACCAAAGATAACGAGTTTACACTACGAGCAGCAATGTTTCAGATCGACAGATAAGCATGGAGAAGCTGTGCTGACTCGACTGATATTAACCGTAATCCCCCCTACCCCCCACCCAGCAAAACACCGAGTCCACAGAAGCTGACCCAGATCTTGCCACAGACAGCAATGGTCTCAGATCTAACGTGGGCCACCTGGAAAGACAGCATGAGGTGGAAACATCTCAGGTGGAGCCTGAAAAGGAGTCTCCTGAAGACAAGGTCGAAGAACAGCTTTGAGAGATAGAGCTCAGATGTAGAAATGTATATTTCCCTACTCCTCATATTTTTTCAGTGTGCAGTTTATTTCTTTCTAAACAGAATTTGCTCACAGCTGGATGGCCGTGTCGCCATCTACACTCTGTGTCAACTCTCACCCTTGTCAGGGTGAAGCAGAATGCCATTATCGTCATTATACACAATGGATATGAAGACATGCAATATGCTCCTCTGATACTTACAAAAAGAAAAGCAGACAAATATATGAAACATGAAGAATCACAAGTATGTGGATAAATATATGAAGCATTAAGTATGATATTAAGGTAACTATATTAACTGCACCTTCATAATGCCTTCATAATGCATTCTTAGAACATTCATAAGCAGCATGTAAATATACCTTAATATCTAAAATACTTTAACAGCATTAATATACTAGCATTAATAACAAATGTCACATGATAAAAACAAAGAGAATCGTATAATGTAACGCAGAATGTGGATGCAGGGCTATGATCAATCAATCATGATGTCATGGCTCTCCACATGCAACATGTTTGGTTAGGTAACTGTGTCCTTATGATTTTCTGTGCATTTTTGAAGGTTCTGCGGTGCTTTTGTGTCATCATGAGAGCAAGATACACTACATCAGTGCACTCCCAGTGGAGCAGCGTTAGAATCAGAAAACGCTTTTAAAGCTGATTTTGAAACCAAGATCAGATATCAAGGCACTTATCTCGTTCAGAAACGGGAGCAGCATATTTTTCTGTTACGCATCTGTCCCACAGATGAGTGCTGAAGAGATACGATAAGGGTTTGGACTTGATGCAAAGATGCTGTGCACTGCTTGAAATGTGTTCTAAGATTGTGTTCTGAATATGACTCTGTTGCCCAGAAGAGTAGAACAAAGCCGTGTAGTACGTTAGTTACTACAACAACAGCAACAACGACACAACAATAATAATTCACTCTATGGTGACAAATGTGCTCATTAACCACTCGTTAAACTTTCATTACCATGACACATGATCTTTTCTGAGGTTATTTCTTTGACTTCAGCTAAAGGAAACGCGCACCTTAGACCACAGGACCGAAACAGTCACTTTTATTCAGGGTAAATGTGAAGATGAAGACGACTGAAAAAAAGGCCCTCGTAAAAATGCCATTACTAAACACGTACATCTTTTACATCTGTAGAGTACTTTGCTTTTATGTACCCCTGACAACTTGTATTATTGTGGAAAAGCAAATAATCTTTGTTAGTGTTTCTGCTGTAATCACCTGTGCAGCTTCTGAAATATCTTAACAGAATTTCAATAGTCAAAAGACACAGTAGAAAGCAAAACGTATAAAGCTTTATGAAAGCATAACCCTTTATAGAAAAGCCTGTTTCCAGTACACCAAAGTCATCATCCATCCATCCATCCATCCATTTTCTGACCACTTATCCTGGTCAGGCTCACAGGGGGCTCAGAGCCCATCCCAGGCAGCACACGGCGCAACACTGTGCTACACCTGGAACAGGATGCCGGCCCATTGAAGAGCTTATAAGCAGGCACATTCACTATCACACACAATGCGCAATTTCTTGATGCCAGTTACTCTGTCAAACTGCACATGTTTGGACTGCGCGAGGAAACTGGACCATCCGGAAGAAGCAACAGAGAGGGAGCACATAAAACGATACAAACATTGAGCGGAGTTGGCATTCGAACCGCCAACCCTGGACGTATTAGTCAACTGTGGTAACCGCTATTGTTGATGCAGTAGTTTTTGCAATACTTTATGCCAACATAAATAACAGTTAATTGATGTTGAAATTATTTAGCAGATGCCTTTGTCCAGAGTGTTATACAAATAAAACACTGTTTTCTTATCCAGTAGTGCAGTTTATTATTACTCTTTATCTGTACCATTGCACCTCCTGAAGCTGGTTTCCATGATAGGGCTGTGGTCCCTAATGGTGAGGCATGAAAATTTATTAGCATCACCCTCAGAGTCTGTAGGATACAGAAACAATAAGTGTCTATACCCAGGAAAGCATGCGACTGTATAAAAGAATTCGGCGTTAATATTTGATTGATAAATGGCAAGCTTCCCTGAAAGCTGTGGGTGTTATGATGGGGAATGGTGAAGGGACAAAAAAGAGGGACGATCCATGGAGCGGCTCAAAGAAAAAGGGGTCTATTAACAAAAACTGAGCACAAAGGGATACGCCACAAAATAAATGGGCCACGAGGTCTAGAACTAAATAGGAGAAATAAGAACGAAAAAGAACCACAAAATAAACATACTTGGAACAGAGCAAAACTGAGAGCAGGACTAGGGAACAACCAAAGCTACAAACACAGAGTAACAACTACACATCTTAAACATAATGTCTAACTTAAGAACAGGATGAGGCCAGGCAGTTAAATATATACAGACGACAAGGCTAATAAGGGGCAGGTGTGGACTATAACCAAATCAATCAGGACAGGCACAGGACAACAGGAAACAGGTGGAATACGTTACAACTAACAAGCAGAAGAGAACTGGGAAACACTGACAAACACAGGGCTAACACTAGGAAAGACTAGGAACACAAGTACAAGCAGAACAGAATTAAGCCAGCTTCGGACAGGGTAAACCAAAAACACGCACACAAAGCAAAGACAGATATAAACAATACCAAACACCTAAAATAAAACCCAATAAATTAAACAAAATGTGAGGCAGGCTTCAGGCCAGCCTCAAATCCATGACTGGAACACTATCAGCTTCTGAGCCACACACTCAACCCACAGAACTACGCGGCAGCCAAGGGAGCAGGGAAACACACTAGGGACTTACGGCTACAAAACAAAGGGAAAAGGATGGCCAGCAATACCTTGTGGCCAAACAGGGGTAAAATAAATGGGACAGGGCCAGAGGAGCACTGACCCTGACAGTGGGACACATCATGATTGGACACTGTGTAACTTACAGACTTTATATGTACGGCATTTGCTAATACGACTTAGGACAGAAGAATAACCATTTGATGAGTAAAAACAGCTTCGATTTCCCTGTGAAACTACACAGAATTAGTTCATTTTGGTACTTTAGTTTATCATTGCAGGAAAGCTCCTGACTATGGGATTGTGGTTTCCGGGTCGTGGTAGTGATTGTCAAATGGATCACTAGCATTTTGCCTGCCATTATGCACATGTTTCACAACAAGTTATTACCAGCTAATCTTCTTCATCTGGGAGACACTGACCTCAAAACTTTAGATGAAGTAATTATAGTTTAGGGCTTTAAAGGCCAATTTTTTTTGGTATCCATCTGTTTGAATGAGCTTAAGAATCCTTAACTGCCTTTAAGTGACTCACGTGGACCCCGAAGAAAAACTGCAGTTTTAGAGGCTGACTTATTTACATTTTCATCTACATTTGTATATGAGGTTTTCAGGCAGTTTTTACTGTTCAGATCTCGCTCTTGTAGAATAGTCAAAGATCTAAGCCAGGTTTTCGTGGGAGCAGTCTGGGACTGTATGTCCTCCAAGATGATTCTTATGTAGAGAGGTAGGGTATTTTGGTTGTCTGTGTGTATATGTGTGTCTTGAATGAATAGATACCTTACTAGAGTATGTGTCAAATTTTATGGTGGAGGTGAGTTGGAACCTCGATTGTTCATTAGTGAGGAGGAAAGCAGCAGGAAGTCAGAAAGTAGTCAGACCAAAGATTTTATATATTCTATGATCTCCTGATTGTCCAATAGGAATGTTCCTTAACTAAACTCTTTATTTCTTAACTAAACTCTTTCTTTTCCATAAAGAACCATCATTACTTCTAGCTAAAGTTAACCCGGCATTTATATAGTTTCGCGCTACAGGATTATAAAGACTCGCAGACAGCTACATAGTAAAATAAAACATGTTTGCACTTCAACGACCCATGTATGTTTTTGTGTCAGTGTTATTATCATTCTGATTTATTTAATTAGTCATTATATTATTATTTTCATTTCTAATCCAGTTTAGTTTTAGTTTTTGGTGGGGCTTCATTAGTTTTTATTTAAGATGGAAATTTATTTAGTTATATATTTTACTGTAGGTTTTAGTAAGACATAAAGTTGTATGATTGCTTCTACGAAGTGTCACGAGGTAGTGCCCTTAGCTGTTTCTATGGTTCAAGTGTATTGCACAAGAGGCCCAAAGATAAACAAATCGTTCCTTTAGTAATTTAAAACGGTAGTTTAGCTGTACTTTTTATTTTATTTTCTTATACTAATTTATTTCAATTTATGGAAATGATTTGTTAACGATAATAACCCTGCCTTGTGCACTGTAAGTGCGTTCTGCTTGGTTAGTTTTATTAAAATTCTTATGTATTTTATAACATCTATTCCTGACGTTATAAATGTGATTTTTTTTATGAGCGGCTTTGTTGTACAGCGCCCCCCCCAGGCCTGGCGTCGAAGTGCGCGTAATAACATTCAGGATCGCGCCGAGTACCGCGAGAAGTGAAAAACCAGCCCTTATCCTGCCTTATCCTGAAAAACTTGAAGGGTTGTCGTGCGTCATCCCATATCACGGCGGAGGAATTTGTAAGTATTAAAATTTGGTTTGTGATTGAATGTGGCCAGACTTTTTATGGACCACTTCAACTGGAACATTTATTATTGAAGAAGAAATTCTGTTTGGTTCTCATTCGCCATTTATTTCTCTGACTATTGCAGTTGATTGGAATTTAACCTGGGGGGACGCGGAGCTAACTATCAAAGCCTGAACTATATGGGTCGTGCCATGGCGTGTAGGCGATACAGATTGCAAAAATATTTAACAGCTTAAGTTACTCCGGCAGTGTGCTTAAATACAGAAATAGTTGCTTTTATTATAGCTATATTCTGATTTAACTGCAGAAGAGTTGAATGACTACAGACACTCTCTTGGGGACTCCTGCATTGTTCAGTATTAAACATTGTTCTGCATTTATCACATGTATGCATCATTATAACGTATTCCTCCACTTATACGTAAAAGCAGCACCATTAGTTCCACAGATCAGTCTTTCCTTTTAGGTTTATAGGCGCTGACCTATTTAAAATGTTTGCGGCTGCATGCAGGGAGGAGCGGGGAGCTTTGCGGGTTTGCAGTAAGTCAGATGTTTTCCATAGCAGACAGGCTGCCGCATTAACCGTGCATTTAGGAATGGTGTTTGATATGCCGACACATTGTCTGTCATCGCTCATATCAGTACCTTGGTGACTGAGAGTTTCTGTGCCGCATAAGTGACCAAATTACCTAACACGTAATAATACATATAGTAATCTACTGCCTGCACCACCCGGAAGTGTGCAGTGTCTTAAAAATTTACCTGAAAAGGGCATTCTTTGTGCCTTGTTGAGTTTATTTAATGTATTTAATTTTGATTCCTTCCATCCTTACATCCGTCTCCGAAGCCCAATAGGATTTAAAAACCCGCGCTGCGGCGCTATGCTCCCATTGGCTGCCGCGTCATTAATATTAAATAGAGGGGCCGTCCCTAAAAGGCGCCGGGAGCGCGCTGCCGCAGTTGCGCCGTGACAGACGGTCCGGCGAGCGGAGAGTGCTGCGGCGGGGGCAGAGTCGCAACAAGTCAGTTTACCTGCTGTTGTCATGCTGTTATCAGTCCGTCTTTAAATGTGCTATTTTTGCTGTTTGATGCCTGAATTTTCTTATACGAAATATCAATATTTGTATTTGTTTGGAGGACAACGTATCAGAATCAAATGCGTATAGTTATTTACCAATCTTTGTAGCTGTCTTTGTAGTAATGTTATGAGAAATCAACACTTAAAAATTGCAAATTAATTCATAGGATTCTGTGTTTTCAATGTTACCCTCTGTTGTGAAAAATGCTGTCTCGTTAATTTTATCCGCGATCATGAATAGAACCAGCAGATATAGAACATGGATCGATGGATTGATTGAGTGATTGATTTTTAAGTTTTCATGTGGAGCCCTGATCTGTAGCTGGTCTTCTGGGTTGGGCGCCGCATATTGCCGTTTAATTAAGCGAAATCATGACTCTGTTCCTCTCCTTGGATTTAGATCAGTTACTAGCTAAGCGGATAAATTCATATGGGCAGATTCTCTGCTTGGGTCGGTTACAGTCTGGTAGTCTTTGTAGAATATAGAAAATTATAGAGAATAATGAAAGGGGATTAAGAAAAACATAAATTGTACGGGATTTCTCCTGAAGTTGAACTGGAGATATCAGCACAAAGTAGGTAGAAGAATGTAAACTCAGAATTTCTGGGAGTTTAATTAAGAGCATTAAACTCCCACAGATAAAGACTGTTTTACAGAGTCAGAACGCTGCCTGGGATGTACTCAATTATCTGCTGAGTGTAACAAAACATAGGTACATTTAACCAAGGTTATTATTTTTAATCTAAGACTTGACTATCAGGGCAATGAAGGATAAACATTGCGAAATTCCCTAAGGAAGCGATTCAGTAACACTGCAGAAAGGTCATGCAGATATTTCGGTAACACTGGCTGCATATTTCATGAACTTTCTTACAGATGCGAGCGGGAAGGAGCGCCTGTCAGGCACAGTCTTCAGTCTCTCTTTGTTACTCTGAGAATCTATTCACGACTTGCAGGTCTCCTTGGGTATTATATAAATATATCGCTATATATAGTTCTGTAATTATATCGGCACGGGACAGGATTAATACCCACCCAACGGCACTGGTGGGAGAACCCAGCCAAACCATAGGATCAGGGTAATTGCAGCGAGGCCAAGTTTGCACTCATCTGCAGTGCAAGAGACCGTCAGTATCACCAGCTTAATGAGTCCCCATCTGCCCTCTGTTAATTCCATGCCCTTGGTGTCCCTGCTGCAGTGCTGTCCTTCTTCCTGGAGGGGGAGCTCCTGGCCATGGCCGTTTGGACCCTGGCTCTGGGGGTGGTGGGTGCAGCCTTAGTGGCGATCTTCCTGGCCAACACGGACATCCTGCTGGCCAAACCGGAGCAGGCCACCCTGACCTACCTGCAGGACACGGAGCTGAGGGAGATCGGAGGAGGTGACTAGTCCAGCTAGTCTGCGGCTTTCAGAAACATGGGGGGGTTGGGGTTATAGCAGAGTTTCAGGTCCAGAGTTACAAGCACTCTCTCAAAGGTCCTGATGATGCACAGCCTAAGTGATGTGCCAGCCCACCGCTGGCAGCAGAGCGGTGTGTCACGGGGAGGAAGGAATGGGGCCTTTATATGGGTATGGGGGTGGGCACAGGGTTAGAAAAACACTAACATTTCTGACCCGCACGAGGGGAGCACAGGCGAACAGAACGGGGTTTGGGGGGGCTACACCGGGGGGCCAGATTTGGCACCAGAGTAGGCAAATGTGGTCTGGGTCCAGGGGAGGAAGCAGAACCCAGTCTTGTACGTTTTGCAGTGTTGCTGTCTTGCTGTGTGTCTAAACGAGGCCTGGCTACACCATAACCCCCCCACCCCACCTCCCGCAGATGGGAAGCTCCTGAAGGCCAAGTCTCTGTGGGAGGAGTCAGGGGCTGTTGTCATGGCGGTGCGCCGGCCCGGATGATCTCTGTGCAGAGAGGTATGAAGCGCTCGCCTTTCACACTGTCCTGCCCACATTCGCATGACCCAGCCCCCTGCACTCGGCTCACTCCCGTTGGTTAGGGTTAGGGTTGTACATCCAGAGAATGATGCGTTTAATCTGTACTGCTTCAGTAAATGCTCATATGTGTAGATGGACTGGTGTGTACACCTGTTAATTCCGGCTAGCTAGCGGTTACCTCGTATCATTGTTGCACTTGTGGCCTTCCTAATAACTAATGATTTATCCTCTGACTCCGCTGTTAGTTTGTATATTTTAAAAAACGCATTGAAGTACAAATCAGTAAACTAAAACTACCATTATCTGGTCTGAAAAATCAATGAAACGTGTCCTGTGGTGCAGAGACTACAAGCTGTAGACTGGGGGGGGGATTATACAGGGTTGTGTTTCAAACACAGACTGGCCTGTGATCGGTGGCTTTTCGTTTATCTCACCCTTCTTCATAAAGCCTAGATGCTGTGGTGATTGGCAGTCCCAGGAGGGCGACTGTTTCTGAGATGCTGGAACTGCCACACCTTTCACCAAATCACACCATCTTCAAAATCACTTAGATCAGGCATTTTGGCATCCTAGCCAAACTGTAACTGAACTTCCCTGTGTTTATGCTGCGTGTATCCAGATGCATCCGCATGGTTCGCTGTTTGTGTCCCTTTGGTGTAGATATTACACTTGTTAGGAGTTAATGGATCAGCTGAAGCTTCTTATTCTGTTTGTGGGGTTCAGTATGTGGATTCCGGGGAGGGGGGGTGGGGTGATCTGCTGGTTCTGTAGCTTGATGGTGTGCCGTCCCCCTACAGGAGGCCTCTGAGCTTTCCTCTCTCAGGCCCCAGCTGGAGGAGCTCGGGGTCCCTCTGTACGCTGTGGTGAAGGAGAACGTTGGCACAGAGGTGCAACATTTTAGAAGCTACTTTGCTGGGGAGATCTTCCTGGATGAGAAGGTGAGGAGGAGCATTAAGATCTTTATGAAATCACGTTGTCTTGTTCAGTCATGTCTGCTTGTCATTATTGCACCGCCATCTGTTTGACGCTAATTTTTTCATTTGTGTTTTAGAAATGTTTCTACGGTCCCCAGAATCGAAGGATGGGTGGTTTGGGCCTGGTTCGTCTGGGTGTTTGGCAGAACCTCCTCAGAGTCTGGAAGAAGGGTTACCAAGGCAACGTCAAGGGGGAGGGCTTTATTTTGGGAGGGGTCTTTGTGATTGGATCTGGGCAGCAGGTAAAGTAACTGACACGGAGTCAGTTTTGGTGTGAGTGGTTTGGGTGTCGATTCTGAATAGGTCCCGCTTGTTCTTCTAGGGGATATTGTTGGAGCATCGGGAAAAGGAATTTGGGGACAAGGTCAACCTGTCATCAGTCTTGGAGGCAGCGCAGAAAATCCAGCTGAAGTAGAAAATCGGGCTCTGCACAATGCCGTTTAATCAAGGGAACTCATGACTGTTCATCTCTTTGGTTTTATTTAGTTGGTTACATGGTGTAGTTTTTGATCAGTTTCCATATCCTGTACTTGGTTTTGATTCTGCTGAAGATTTTATGCAGTGTGTGTCCCTGGCAGCCTCGCACTTTTCCCCGCTTTTGTGCACTGTACTTTTTTGCAGAAGGTCAGCATGGGCTGGTTCTGTAGAGCGTCTGCTGGCCTTCAGCACAGGGAGCTCGCACCCGCCTGGCCATGTGGCAGATGAGGGCATCTGCTGGTTGGACGTTTTTTTCCATCTCTGCCATCTGGTTTGCCGTCTCTTGGTTTTTCTCTGTTTCGTGATCGCTGCCTTCCCCCGCTCCCCCCCCCCGCCC
>JAAGVU020000041.1:2358478-2369989 GCA_011763525.2 Mormyrus iriodes
ATCATTCCCAGTTCCGACCTCCGAGGTAAATGGAACGCAGCATCACTCGTATGTGGCATCATTTCCAATTCTGAGTTCCGACCTCCGAGGTACATGGAATGCAGCATAACTCGTGTGTGACGTCATTCCCATTTCCGAGTTCTGACCTCCGAGATACATGGAACGCAGCATAACTCGTGTGTGACGTCATTCCCAGTTCTGAGTTACAACCTCCAAGGTACATGGAATGCAGCATAACTCGTATGTGACGTCATTCCCAGTTCTGAGTTCCGACCTCCAAAGTAAATGGAATGCAGCATAACTCGTATGTAACATCATTCCCAGTTCCGACCTCCGAGGTAAATGGAACGCAGCATCACTCGTATGTGGCATCATTTCCAATTCTGAGTTACGACCTCCAAGGTACACGGAATGCAGCATAACTCGTATGTGACGTCATTCCCAGTTCCGAGTTATGACCCCCAAGGTACATGGAATGCAGCATAACTCGTACGTGACATCATTCCCAGTTCCGAGTTCTGACCTCCGAGATACATGGAATGCAGCATAACTCGTACGTGACATCATTCCCAGTTCCGAGTTCTGACCTCCGAGGTACATGGAAAACGTAATTACAACATGTCGCTTGTTCGAGTGGTTAAGTCGGAGCAAAATGGAGGTGATAAGAAAGATACTTTTTGTTTTGCTGTATTTTTGTTCCTCCAACACCAAAACGCATTCATAGCGTTAATTCAACATTTTGTAATCCCTTTCTCAAACAGCAAGTAGCTAACCTGCTCCAAATCAAATATTGAGACAAAAACCCATCAATTTTTTACAGTACATCATTTAATAACAATCTGTTCAACATTCAAAATAATTCAGAGTTTTGCAATGACACACCGAACAAAATTTACTACTTCCAAAATAATGTGCCTTTCACAGTGGAGCTATCCATCACCTCCGCCATGATTATTGTTATGAAACCCCCAACTCAGGAACTCGGGGCTTAAAGAGTTTCCCACACCTAAATACGACTTTGTAGTGGCATTTATGTGCTCTCAACTGGTATTTACGATTTTTCCGACATGACTTGAGGCAGGGAGGTATGCCACCCGCCTGAAGTTGGCCCCCCATATGTTTCAATTTCAACCAAACTGGTCTCAATCGTATGTGCCGCGTTTGTGCCGGATTGTGCCATTAAAATTTTTGTTTGTGCTGTTTTCGTTTCTGCGATATAAGTGTTTGTTTGCATGGTGACGTCATCAGCATGAAGTTAGCCCCCCATTTGCGTCTGATTTCCGCCAGACCGATCGCGATCGTGTGTGCTGCGTTGGTGCTGGATTGTGGCGTTAAAACCGTCCTTTGTGCTGCTTTAATTTCTGAGATATTAATGTTTGTAACCGGCACAAATGCCGCACAAACGATTGTGATCTGTTTGGTCGAAATCAGACGCAAATGGGAGGGGGGAACACCTTACATACAAGCATGCTGATGACGTCACCATGTAAACAAACATTTATATCTCAGAAACGAAAACAGCACAAACAAAAATTTTAACGGCACAATCCGGCACAAACGACTGAGACCAGTTTGGTTGAAATCTGAAACGTACGGGGGGGGCAACTTCACGCGGGTATCAAACCCCCATCCCTCACTGGCAGCCTGGCTGCAGTCACATGTTTCTCCTCCCGCCGAGGGCAGAGTCGCCGCGAGGCGATGCCAGGCACCTGTGTGCTTCAGCTGAAATGCATGTCATCCGTCTTCGTAGGAATGGACTGTAACGATTGGTCAGCCAGTACGAAAGCGGATAAAAATCAGTCCCTGGAAGCATGAAGTACTTAGCAAAGTAACGTTGACCCTGTCGGCATTTTATGTTCTTTTGCACTGGAGATAAACGGGATTAATTCCGGTTTGTCAGGATGCTAAAGCGTACAGCAGCTGTTCACCCTCCGGAGGGCCACACCTGGGCGTTTGACTGTGGATTAATCACTGCTTTAAGCAGGAGCCCATGGGATCACCCACGGAGGCCCGGCCAGAAGGGCGCAGAAAGGGGACGGCTTTCAGGGACCCTGTCCTGTCTTCACCACACTACAATGACAATGAACAGCTTTTTATTATAAAAGTCGCGGTATTTTAAAGTGTATGAGTGTGAATCGGTGCGGTGTTAGATCAGTCCTGTGTTTATAAACTGAAACGCAGGATACTTGCCAGATCAGAGAAATTAAAATGGAGACAAACAGGTAATGCTTTTAGTAAGGATAGTTCAATATCCTGGTTTTAAAAATTCATTTCATAACTGACCTACATGATTCCTGCCAGATGTAAATTAGTTTCACGAAAGACAGGGGCAGATGTACAGAACCCGTTAACTGGACCAAAACACCGAGCTCTACTCCGTCTGCTGGAAAGTTAAGGGCGGCCCCGGCTAGTGGGTCACATGGCGCTCCTGCAGGCTGAACTGCGAAATGCTTCAGTGTAGCGGCGAGGGCATCGACCGTGAAAATGTGCCCGCAGAATCATCGTGGAATGCGGTGTGTGCGCAAGTGTGTGTGTGAAGAAGTGCTGTCGAGCAAAATAGATTAACGCCCTAATCAAGAAAATCTTCTATAAAGTTCCCTAATTGAAGCATTATCGTTATTTTAGTCGGTATGTAAAATGTAGCCTATTTAATCTGCAAGGTCAAAACTCTATGTCTATTAAAAACAAGTATAGACCAACTTCGGCGGGCTCCTGACGCGGACCAAGCGAGTCCGAGAGTCCCCGCCGCAGCTATCAGTGAACATCTTTCCCACAATACGCTTCTATATTTTCCAGACAGTTTTTTTCTTAAGTAACAGAAAGTGAAACTGCTCATAATCTGAAGGACCAGACTGGCTACATGCACGTGTAAAAGCATCTAATCGGCTGGTATTATATTAATTAGCGTAGTGACATGATTCATATAGCACAGTAAAGTCTGAGCTGAATTGGGCGCAACTTACGGGCAACTAATGTTATAAAAACCATTCAAGTTTTATCACACAAAAGGCTACCGTGCCGGGAAAAATGCAATTTTTACTCGTAGTATACTTTTTCAGGTGAAAATGGGGAAGAAAATATTTTAAGCAATTACACGGGTAAGTTAAGATGGCTAACGGCAGAAAAAAAGGAAAACAGGAAGGGCGCTTTCAAAGCGCCCCTTTGGGCAGAACAAACCGCTGTCTCGTATTAGAAATGAGTAGGCTAGGAAACTTTGTATCAGCAGGAGAATGCGACGCCGAGCATTACAGCGCGGGATTATCGGCCAGGCTGCTTTATCTGACCCATGGAGATTAGTTAGACTGGGTTAAGCTGGTTGCAGAGGTCGGTAACGGCTAAACACGGGCGGACCCACCTTTATTTATGAAAGTGGACGGCGTCTCGGCTCAGAAACCCTACGGAGATCCCCGTCCCTCCGCCAAATGCCCGGCAGGACAAGGACGGATCACAGCGGCGGTAGGCGAGCTGTCATCTGACGAACCGAAATTGAGCGCCCGGGGGGAGGCGGTGCCGCCCAGGCGCCGGGGCTCACACGGCGAGCACAGACAAGAGAGCCTGCCTGGTGATTAGCTCGGTACTTTGCTCCGGTTAGGTGCGATAGACTATGCCAGTAAAAGACGGAGTTTTTGATGCAGGCCTATCGGCACGCTATGCCTTTAAAAGCTCGTGAGCGCTACCCCTTTTGGCAGGGCGAGCGGCTAAAATGAGTCACGGTCTTCCGTCTGCTGAGCATAAGGCAGCACGATTTCCAAGTGGATAAACACTGAGCTGACTTTTTCTGTTAAAAAATACTCTGCAGTATGAACTATATTACCGACAGTAGGTCTACATGGGTATAAAAGTTGCTGTACAAGAACAGATGGGAATATTGAGAAAATACTGATGTAAAATCAATAAACCTTTTGCATTTACACCCAGGGGTGTACCTAGAAATTCTGGGCACATGGCAGTTTGGTCTTCTCCCCGCACAATTTTACATATAATTTGACGTATTCAGTGGCCCCGTAACTCTGCCAGGGTATCCCGCTCACACCACTTAATAAACTGTTACCTATAGTTTTCAGTGTGGTAGCAGATTTTTACATGTAGTTTTATGCTGCCAGAAACTTCTGCCCATAGCTGCTTTAAAATGGGCGGTTTGGAGAAGGTGCTGGGAACAGGGACGGGCTGGGGGTTTTGGAGCACCGGGTTTCAGCGCTGCTGAACCGCCCAGGTCACTCTGTATGGGAATGTCTCCGCAAGCGGCCCTAAGTTATATGTGGTTTGTGTTATAGAATGGCCAGAAAAAACACTCAGTCCAGCTGTTGCACCTAAAGAAGGCAGAGCGAATAAGGAGCTACTACTCACCAGACTGGTTTTAGGTTACTACCACTTAACTGCCATTACTAATTCATATAAATTTACATAATGACTGAGACACAGACTCAAAGGATTCAGTTACTGTATTTACTTGCAGATTTAGGCATGAAATGAAAAGGGCTAACATTTACCTGAATAGGTTCTAGTGTCTGAACTGCAGTCAAAGGCTTACCGACCTTTTGGCACTTGTCACATTACGAGATCTGTAAGATATTTGCAGTTAATAACAGCGCAGATTACGCCATTATTCGAAGGACTACATCTACAATAAAACATACCCAAATTTTGAACATCAACTTTCGTAGTATGTCGCACATTTGCAAAACTCGCGATCTTCCGCTGCTGCGTGATGATGACGGCGACCATGATTCTGACAAGATTAGCGATAAAGCCAATGACATGCAGATTGTTCCTGACAGACCAGGAGGTTCAGCTGGATGGCCGGGGAAGGCTTCTTGGGGTGTCGGCGGAGATGACACATCAGAGAAACAGGCATCAACATCACCTACACTACACTGAAATAAGGAATAAATAAACCTTACGAACGGAATAAAAAAGTATCACAAATTTAAGCACCAATTGTGCCAAGAGGACCGTTTCGTTTTTTGCCCAGTTTGGTTTCCCTTTAAAATCGTTTTGAGATGACTTCGGTCTTTGACCCATAACACATATAAAATATGCATGTATTAGTGGAAATTGACTGGTAACGTGACTGTATTAGCTATTAGAGGGTAATCACAACAAGGTGCGTTGTATAAAGCCCTAGACGAGGGGTGTGACGTCACTATGATACATCACCCATTCAGGCCTTCTATTGGCTGATTCAGTAGTTGAGGCGGACCTTTATTTGTAGTCCCTTTTTCATGACACCGAAGTGTTCGCTCTGTTAGCACTTAAGAATTGGCCTTAGACTTTGCTGAAAGTTACTTTTAGCATCTTTTTATAAAGTTCTCATTCCCTACTTTCTGTTAAGATTTTTTTTAACTCTTAAGTCAAAGGGTAGGACCATTCTTAAGAGCATTGCATGCATATCGCTTCTGGTCCATATTTACGAAATTCGGAGTCCGTAAGAATACAAACAATATAACAATAATCTCCTCGATTTGTTTAATGCACGTAATAAACAGAAATATCAACAAAATATGAATAACGTTTAAGATAAGCCACGTTACAAGTATCACACAAACCCCGGTTTCTGCTAAAAGCGCAAAAGTAGCGAATACTTTCGGACTCTGGAAACGCACGGCGTAGCGTTGCCTTACGCATGCGCGGTAGGACAAAGGGCAACGCTAATTCCCGTGTGGGGGTTACCGCTGGGTTCGGTCCCGCTAAGCACTATAATAAAGCGCGCTCCTGCTTATTATTCACAGCCGCCCCGTCCTCTGCTGCGCTGTCTGCCTCTGCCATTCGCTACAGTAATCCACATTTCACAGGACAGGGTCTCCTCACAGATCATTTGGAACGAAGAACACCTTTAGGAAGAGCTTCCTACGGTTTTTTAAATTGTACGTGGCTGAGGTACGGCAGATGGCGCCCCCTACCGGTGTTTTTTGTTAATCAGCCAATCAGTTGGCCGGACGAGGCGGACGTTTCAGACACGGAGGAACCCTTCAGTATCACTTGAGGTAAGTGAGGGCAATATGGAGACCCGGTAAAGTCAGGCAAGTAATTTCAGCAAGCGGTACGACTTCTATTTTTGCACTCCGTACAATATAAAAACTATTTTCTTATTTAGTTACTAATACTTATTTCACTATTGAATGGTTGTAATGTAGGATACTTACCTTAGACTGGCATTGCATTGCAAACCTGTCTTAATAGTCGGTGATAATGTTTACTTAAAAAAACATCTATTGTTTTAAACTCCGAGGTATGGGGTCCGCTTCTGACTTTAAAAAGTTGCTGCTGACGTCAGACTAATTCAAAAAAGTGAAATGTTTCTAACTTTATTAAACCGTTTTGAGTTTTTTTTAATCTAGATTACCAGGCTAATGCAGCACGAATTGTAGATTATTATTATTATTAAATTATTATTATACTTTTTCATTTTTGGAGATTTCGGTAACCTGCGCTCCTGCCTGCGCTGTCCGTGGTCCTGCCGTAGCAACGTCAAGCACAGGCAAAGCAGAATGAACGGTTTTGTAAACAGAAAAAGCAGACTATCAGTATTTTGGTTTGTGGGCGATTATATAACCTGCAGAATTCAAATTTAATGCTGACAGTCCGTACATGTCCAGACGGACTCAAATTAATGCTGAATGTGCTGAGCAGAGTCGAGGTGATGTTCTTCAAAATGAAACAGGGCGTTATTCCGAGCTGAAGGACGGAGCAGCTGGAACCTGGACCTCGTTGCGCCGTAGGAGATACTGGGGATCCTTAGGTTGGACGTACAGGATACATGCATATCTGGATGCCTGATTTAAAAATAAGGTTGCCTGTTCGCATCACCCCATTCTTGGATTCCCTTTTTGTAATCAATCCTGCAGGGTGCAAATCCAGTTTCTGCATTTCTGTTGGTCAGATAACAGAGGTGGAACAGCCTGGAGTTCCCCATGGCACTTTATCTGTGTTTCTGACGGTGGGCTGGGAGTAACCGCCTGCAGTGTCGCATGCCGCTGGCTGCCCCCGTCCTCGCTGCCTCTCCTAGCCAATACCTCTGCACCCCCTGGAGTTCCTGCCCGCACCCTGGTCCACCCAGATGAGAAGCCGCGAACCAAGCCTGAGCCCCCGGCCTGTCTGGCAGATTGGCGGGTCGCGGATCACCTTCAGCCATGGGCAGGACGATGACTGGCACAGAGGGAGACCGACCCACGTGGGCCGGTCGTCCTCCCCCATGGGCCGGGCCACGCTCATAAGCGTCCCTGTGGACGGTAAGTCCCCGAATCTGCACGTGGCCCGGTAACTCACCTGCAGTGTAAGGGGCTGCCTTTGGTCTTTGACAAGCTGAATGTTTATCATTTTTACTGGAGGGGGACCCAGGGTTGCCCTAAGCTCGGAAATGTGTCAGTACGCAGTGTCGTCCAACAGGCTGAACGGGGGGGGGGTTAATTTAACACTGACAGTGATAAAAATGAATCCTACAGAGACTTTAACACTCTCAGTGTTAAATTAGCACCACCGGGTTAGAAGTCTGAAGGGTCTGAACCTTCACTCTCAAGCTGCTTATCTCCTTATATTATTTACTACCTTATGATTCTACTGCATAATGTGTCATTAACCTCCTTTAAATGCTATTTAAAAATGCATTATGGGAAAACGGAGTGTGTGTCTCCCCTCCGGTCACCAGATGATGGTGGCGAGGCCACCCGCACAATCACGGTGGACAGGAGTGCCGAGGGCAGGCTGGGCTTCAGTGTCCGTGGGGGGGCTGAGCACTGCCTTGGTATCTTTGTCAGCAAGGTGGAGGACGGCAGCTCCGCGGGTCAGTCCCCCAGGCCCAACAGGGCGGCGCCAAGCGTTCGCCTCAACTGAGTGAGTGCAGTGTGAGCATGTGGTCTGGGGAGTTATCTGGAGCCCACCTGGTCCGAGCTGGAGATATACTGACATTTCCATTGTCACAGCCATTTAACCAACGTGACACTCCCTGACACACCCCCTTAACAGTAACCTTACTGTTCTTTATTTTTTATAGTCTTTATTAAAACCTGGTCTGACCTCATTTATTTGGCCATATGGTCAACATTCCCTGACACTCCCCTTTAACTGTAGCCTTGGTACTCTTTATTTTTTAGCATCTTCAATATAATCTGGTCTGACCTTATTGTACAGCCATGTGGTCCCTGTGTGTGGCTTTCTCTGTGTCCCACTGTCTCTTAGTGTGTGTCTGAGTGTGGCTTTCTCTGTGTCCCACTGTCTCTTAGTGTGTGCTTGTGTGTGGCTCTCTCTGTGTCCCACTGTCTCTTAGTGTGTGCCTGTGTGTGGCTTTCTCTGTGTCCCACTGTCTCTTAGTGTGTGCCTGTGTGTGTCTTTCTCTGTGTCCCACTGTCTCTTAGTGTGTGCCAGTGTGTAGCTTTCTCTGTGTCCCACTGTCTCTTAGTGTGTGTCTGTGTGTGGCTTTCTCTGTGTCCCACTGTCTCTTAGTGTGTGCCAGTGTGTGGCTTTCTCTGTGTCCCACTGTCTCTTGGTGTGTTCCAATGTGTAGCTTTCTCTGTGTTCCACTGTCTCTTAGTGTGTGTCTGTGTGTGGCTTTCTCTGTGTCCCACTGTCTCTTAGTGTGTGCCAGTGTGTGGCTTTCTCTGTGTCTCAATATCTCAGTGTGTCTCGCTGTCTGTGTGTGACTTTCACTGTGTCCCAGTGTCTCTCAGTGTGTCTCTGTGTTTCAGTGTGTCCCTGTATGTGACTGTCTCCGTGTCCAAGTGTCTCTCAGTGTGTGCCTGTGTCTGACTTTCTCTGTGTCCCAGTGTGTCTCTGTGTGTAACTTTCTGGGTGTCTCAGTGTTTCTCCATTTGTGACTTTCCCTGTGTCACGTGTGTCTGCAGCCAGAGCAGGGCTCTGTGTGGGTGACCAGCTGGTGGAGGTGAATGCCATCAGTATGGAGGGCGTGACCATGAGTAGCGCCATCAAGGTCCTGACAGGCAACAGCCGGTTGCGTATGACGGTGCGCCGCGTGGGCAAGCTCCCCGGTCTCCGTTACACCCAAGAAAAGACTACCTGGTGGGTGTAGCGCCCCCTGTTGGCAATAATATTCATGGTGACTCCTCAAACCAATATCCTTAATGTGGACCCAGTTTCTCCTTGCAATGTCCTAATGAAGGATTAACAGCCCCATCCAACTCGCCCATCCACCAGAGGACAGTACCAATATCCTCTCAATTTAGCTGTCAGACACTCTAACACCTCACTCTAACAGAGTGCAGAGACCTTTAACAATGGTCTGTCCCATCCTGTTAAGAGAGAACCTGTTCTGCGTATTTTTTTGCCTTCATGTGGGATCCCCTGAACCGTTAAGTCCTGGCTTTTGTGTCTGCTTATACGCTCTGCCATCTGTCTCTGTTCATGTGTCAATGTTTCCACCCCCTCCTTTCGCAGGGTGGACCTTACCCACCGGCGCATGCTGGTGGAAGAGAACGGCCGGACGCCCTCCCAGAACGGGCCAGACGGGGCGCTGAGGAGGATCGTGCACCTTTACACCTCCCCCAGGAACCACTGCCTGGGCTTTAACATCCGGGGGGGACGCGAGTTTGGCCTGGGCATCTACATCTCCAAGTGCGGGCCGCCATCTAAAGTTACCGTCCATCGACCGAAAGCAGCGACCTGCACCCCATGGCCTTAGCATCTAATGCTACCTGTCAGCTGACGATGTAGCTGGCTGGCAGAGTGATGACACTGTTAGAGCCACGAGCAGGACCCTTAACCCCCAGCTGTGTGTCTCCATTTGGCTCTGATACTCACTTTATAGTAAAAGTATAGTAAAATCTTTAGGCAATAAAGTAATACATATCAAATATTGCAATGACCAAGAGCAGTGTTTGACATCTGAAAATTTACTCAAATTTTAGACTCTTCCAAATAGCCCCCTTTGGCTTTGATGACGGCACTGCAGTCTCTTGGCATTCTTTCAGCCGGCTTCCAGATGCAGCCACCTGGAATGCTTCTCCAACAGTCCTGAAGGAGTTTCCACAAGTTCTAGGCACCCGTTGGTTGTCTTGCTCTTACCTTTCTGTCCAACTCATCCCAACCCAGCCCTGTAGGGTTCAGGTCGGGGGATTGTGGGGCCAGGTCACCTGTCACAGGACTCCATCTCTTTCCCTGCTCACAGAATAATACAGCGCTTACATAACCTCCAGTGCTTTGAGTGTTTATCTTGTTGAAAAGAAATGATTTTCAGTAGGTGTGTCGAGACTTTTGACCGGTTCTGTAAATGTTAAAGCTGAGAGGTGCTGTGGGGTTTGGCTAGAGCGGAGAGCAGCCCCTTCCCAGTACCAGGCGTCACTGGGCTCACACCATAATCTTTTATTTGTAGTGATTTTATGCTGAAAATTCCCCATCGTTTAGTCGTAAGTCGTAATTCCCCATTGTAAGTGTAAGTCGGGTGTTGGGTGAACTTATGGCCGCTGCCTGCTGATGTCTCCCCAGTCTGGACCCAGGAGGGCTGGCAGAGCAGAATGGCATCAAGATGGGAGACCAGATTCTCGTAGCCAATGGGGTGAACTTCGAGGACATCAGCCACGTCAACGCTGTGGACACCCTGCGCAGCAATGCCCACGTTATGCTGACCATCAAGGTGGGGTCAGAAGCCGCAGGGCCGGGCAAAGGAAGCAGGAGGCTTCATGGTCACAGCAGCACTGCTGAGATCTGACGCCGCAGCTGCTCGGTGGAGGGACGCTGGGGCAGCACTGTGGAGCCTCGGGTGGCTGCGAGGTCCCGACTCCCCGGCACACTCCATCGCTCGCCTTACAGACCTGAGCTTGGGTTTCGCCCATGAAAAAAAACAGCAGGTCTCTGTGCATAATTCACCAGGCCGCGGGGATTGGGTTCCGATAAGATGGCCCTGCTTTTAAGAGCTTCTCCTCCATCCTGAGAGAAACTGCACCAGCGGTATCCCGCTGGCAGTATCGCAGGTCTGGGATGTGGGCGTCCTGCTGTCACCTCCAACCGACCTTTTATCTACCGGCGGAGATGTGAGCTGCAGGTACAGAGAGGTGGTGCCTGTAAGTCTGGCTCAGTAGCTGATGTAACGTGTCCAGCTCAGGAGAGCAGTAGGAATCAGCCCCAGGGGTCCCACACACACTGCTGGCGGCCACTCCTGTCCTCTGTCGTAGTGCTGAGACTAACAGCTCACAGCGATGGTAGAGAATCTCGTTCGAGAAATTAGGGGCCAAGATTCCATGTTTTGTTTACTCTCTGTTGTTATTCTTGCATTTTCACCCACGCTGCACTGAGGAACGCATCCAGCTCATGCCTAAAATGCTCTCCGTGTCTCTGTCCCTCACGCCAGGAGGCTGGGAGATACCCTGCTTACAAAGAAGTCCTGGCCGAGTACAGCTGGCTTGATAACCGTATGTGTCAGAGTGCCTTCTCCCTCTCTCTGTCTCTCTCTCCCTGTCTCTCTCCCTCTCTCTGTCACACTCTCTCTCTGTCTCTCTCCCTCTCTCTGTCACACTCTCTCTCTGTCTCTCTCCCTCTCTCTGTCACACTCTCTCTCTGTCTCTC